>MJUT01048123.1:11397-21941 GCA_002080005.1 Gigantidas platifrons | reverse complement strand
GGACAGCACATTTCTGTGTCCACACTTGTTTAAAAATAAAATATTCTTTTGTTTAATTATTGTTTGAAGAACTATAAGAATTAAACATGTTTTCTTTAATAATTAAGTATCAGCACAGTTTACAAATGAAAAACTCTGATAAAAAGTGCTTAATTCTATTATGTAGTCATCTTATTCTGGTGTAGAGTAAACTAAGATTGATACTGGCATGATTAAAGCTCTATTGTAACATTATTACAGTTACTCAACATAGAATTCAAGTCTATGGTATATAGCAGTCCTCACGATGATCACCGGTCCTCTGTCCTAAGACCAGTAAAACTTTGTTCGACCAGTAAATTTTACAGGTTTTATTTAGAACTATATAAAAATAAATTAAAGAATTTGATTTTAATCAGTAAATTCAAATTTTCATTTTGAGGACTGACTTAGGGTCATCTTATTCTGGAAGAGAATAAATTAAGATTGATTGATTGGTGTTTAACGTCCAGCGAGCAATTTTTCAGCTATATTTCAGGACGAGAACATTTAAAAATATTAAACGCCATGGGACTCGAAACAAGAAAAGGTGATGGGTAGGGACGGATAATTCAGGTCTCCTATGGACCACTCATCAAGAGCATAATGCTCATAATGAGTTGTTACACTGGATTCTTTAACATGATTAAGATTGATAGTGACATCAGCAAGGATAATCTTTTACATTATTACTGGTATTCAACATAGAATTTAAATCTATGTATGATCTTATCAGAGGTGTAATGATCAGTGTGCTCAATTCATGGTAGATCATGAGTTAGAGCCCCGGTCGGGTCAAACCTAAGACTATAAACTTGGTATTTGTTATTTCTCTGTTAAGCATGCAGTATTAAAGAGTAAGAGCAAGGACCGGTTGGCTCGGAAAAAGAATAAAGTGTCCGAGTGGAGCGACATGTCTATCTGCTAACTGTTGTTTCAGTAAGCTAGGACTATAAAGATTCTACTACACATGTTGGTCTACTATAAAGTGGACATCATCATTGTCAATTCATTGCAGGTCATATAGTTGAGAAATTGCACATTTGGAGTTAAAAAACAATCATTCATTAATTCACTAAAATCAATAGTCATCTAATTCTGCAAGTACTAACATTGTGAGTTGGAATCCCCCTCATGGCTATATGTACTCGATAGAACATTATGTGATAGTTTGTCAATGACTTGCGGCAGGTCAGTGGTTCTCTCAATGTTTCTTCCATCAATAAAACGGATCCCCACAATATAACTGACGTGGAAATCCTGTAACCCTAACCCTATTCTGCAAGTCTCACCTTATTCTTGTAGAGAATAAATGAAGTCCACACGGGCATGTTTAAGTCTTTACTGTAACCACTCGCAGTATCATTATTAATTAATGAACAAACATCATTACTGCTGGTAACCTCTGGCTGTCCAAACGGACTGGTGTAGTGGTCAGTATTGAATACCTTAGGTTCTACCTATAAAATGAACAAACCTTAAATCTTATAATCATGTTTCAGCTACAAGAATAACATTGTATACCGCTGGACTTAATACATTTGTGGGGTAGAAAATTTGTTTTGTCAAAGTATCTGTTATTTGGTATAAATTGTAATTTTTTCTCATATTACTCAAGAAACATTTGATTGATCATATACTGCCATACAAAAAGGAAAATAATTTGCTTCTCGACCTTAAGACTACATACAGGTATCCTAAATACCAAATTGTAAACCTTATTCAGATTCAAATTTTTTTCCTTTCAAAATTAAAAGAACAAACTCATAGGATAAAAAAAATTTTCACTTCTGTCATTAACTGCTAATGTCTTCTTCAGAATGAATGCATCATGACTTTTAACATTCTACAATATCATTATATGACATCTCCTCAAAAATTACAAATCCCCGGATCTTTATTGCGGAACGGGTCCATTGGGCTAGTGATTTCCCATGATGGCCATATTAGATTCCAGATTGAAACCAAATAAGGAACATTTTTGGAGGATAATATATAGATGATTCTTGTAGAGTTTTTTTGGCAGTCATGTTTTTTTTTGTCTGATAAGATTGCAATGAGATAATATTGTACAAACGCTTCCATTCCTCATTCCTGCAAAGTTTGGTTACAATTGGACGAGTAGTTTTTTAGATAAAAAAGTGAAAAGTACATGAATGTTAACAAATGCAACATGACAGATGAAGAACAGCAGATTCCAAGTGACAACAAGCGCTTTCATGACCTTTGACCTGGTGAATTAATAAAAAAATGAATAGATACTGCTAGCTATCTGTTGAAACTAAAAGGTCTGTAAAACAAAACATGAATTCCTATGACCTAAATAGTGGCTTTTAGCTTATACCATATATTACTTAACATTATGTGATAAAGTTTGTCAGTGACTTGTGACAGGTCGGTGGTTTTCTCTGGGTACTCTGCTTTCCTCCAACCAATAAAACTGACCACCACAATACAACTGAAATCATGTTGAAAGTAGTGTTAAACACCATAACCCTAACTATAATCCATATATTAATTAATTTTTTTCCCATATTCACAACCTATAAACCATGCAAGACCGAATATTGTACCAATTTGTAAACATTCAAAGACTACAGCAATCATTTACCATTGTTGAACAGAAACATTTATCTGTAGCAGACGAAGTTCCATTGTGACATGATGGTGACACAGTTGTATGTGGTGTAGGCAAGGGGTTAGGTGAACGTAATATGTGATTCAATGTTCCCATTGTTCCATTATTGGGCGCTGGAGTAATTTTCAGCAATTCTAAAAATATATAAAGTCTTATGTTTTCATAAAATCACTG
Source organism: Gigantidas platifrons (assembly GCA_002080005.1). NCBI lineage: Eukaryota > Metazoa > Mollusca > Bivalvia > Mytilida > Modiolidae > Gigantidas > Gigantidas platifrons. The sequence goes on along the minus strand of MJUT01048123.1, from coordinate 19,111 downwards.
CATTTCTATAATACATTGCTGTATTCTTATTTATAAACCCCACATCAGACAAAACCAAATTGGCTAGTTGATTCTTTATATATAATTTTGATAAAGTTAAAGTGTAGGATTATAAAAACATAAAAACATAATTACTAATTAAAAAGATAATAAACTACATTTTCTGGTTAGAAGAATTGCAGAGAGCTATTAATTGGGTATGCTTAAATTCAAATATTATAAATTTCCCTCCATCAAGGAGGCTGCCATATTGACAAAGTGAGTGACCTAACACCATCTGTTCCGAATAATTCAAGCATTAATTATCAACACAAAACATATTATCAACCAATCAAAAAATGTAAATTTACTGAGTTTTAATGAACAGGGAATATAGGTTTAGTTCCTTATAATTGTAATTCAGAATATTTGGTAAAAGGTAAAGGTAAAAGGTAAAATATATTTAGGTTTAAAAATTTCAACATCATACACAAGTGTTTACAAATTTCTCGTTAAGTTAAAAATAAAACATAAAACTGCCATCTTTAACTGAAACTTCAATCCACCAATTGTAGCTGCTGAGAACTTTCTCACCAAGGATAGCCCATGAAAGCCATTCAGCTTATTTCCAATGAGGAAAAAATTAACAGTCGTCAATAGTTAATTGCCGAAACAACAGCACAGCCATCTTCTTTTCTGTACGACCCCAATCATTTTGCAAAACGCTAAAAACCCATCTAAAATATTGCTTTGGTTTTCTTCCTAAAATATATGTGTGAAAACGTTTGTGGTTCGAGAATTATGCTTATCTTTGGCTATTTTAGAATCTGTGTCATTAGCGTTATGTGTGATGTTGAATAATGTAATTTTTGTCCTCATCAATACAAAAAGAGTTCCTCAAAATGATGGCACCCATAAAAATACTGTGTGATTATAACACTGGTGATGTAAACAGAAGCTTGAACTAACAAATTAACTTATTACACATAAAGTTAATAAAGACAGATTAACTTACCACACATAAGGTTATAAAGTTCAATGTTTTCAAATGGATCAGTCTGTATTTCTTGCTTGAAATCAGGACCATGAGCAATAAACAAAGCCTACAATATATTAATCACACATGAATAAATTTCAAATATTTTTATACCCCCGCTCGACGAGAGTCAGGGGTATATAGGGATCCTCATGTCCGACCGTCCATCCGTCACACTTTTGGTTTCCGGATAATAATTAAAGTACCGCTTAACCAAATCTTTTCAAACTTTAAAACAATGCTGTGGACCATTAAATACAGATTAAGTTCGATTACGGTGTATTTCACATTTACCGTTTCTGAGTTATGGCCCTTTCTCTCTTAGAAAATAGGGACTTTTTAGGTTTCCGGATGATATTTAAAGTATGGCTCAACCAAACCTTTTCAAACTTTAACACAATGCTGTGGACCAGTAAATACAGGTTCAGTATGATCACAGTGTATTTCACATTTACCGTTTCTGAGTTATGGCCCTTTCTCTCTTAGAAAATAGGGACTTTTTAGGTTTCCAAATGATATTTAAAGTATCGCTCAATCAAATCTTTTCAAACTTTAACACAATGCTGTATACCATAAAATATAGGTTAAGTTTGATTATGGTGCATTTCACATTTACCGTTCATAGGTTATGGCCCTTTTTCTCTTAGAAAATAGGGACTTTCTAGGTTTCCGGATGGTATTTAAGGTACAACTCAACCAAATCTTTTCAAAACTTTTACACAATGCGATGTACCATAAAATATAGATTAAGTTCGATTATGGTGAAATTGACATTTACCGTTCATGAATTATGGCCCTTTTTCTATTAGAATATAGGGACTTTAAAGGTTTCTGGATGAAAATTTGGAATGCGGGGGTATCTGTGATCACCAGATCAACTTTCTCTAGTTTTAATAGGTACAGATAAGATTCATTAGTTAATATGTAAGTGTAATATATTACACAGAGACCAAATCTTGTTGAAGAAGTTCAAGTAGCATTCTATTTATACAGGATTCACTGTAGAGACAAGTTTCTAACAAATCATTTTATCTCATGGGTTAAGAACAACTGACAATTTTTACAAACTTACAACCCTAGACTCAAAGGCAGTGCCGTCTTAACACATGGGCACACTGGGCAGTTGCCCGGGGGCCCCATGAGCATAGGGGCCCTATACTAATCTATGTATGTTGTGTACAGCATGTTTTTTAATGCTTAAACACTGATTTTGTTGGAAGTATCAATACAATAAATATATGTTTAATTTTATTGACATCTTACATTTTTACTCCTGTGAGTGGTTTTGTAGGTAGGGGCCCTAGTGCATTGCTTTGTCTGGGGGGCCTATAATGCTGTTAAGAGGGCCCTGCTCTCAAGAGCCTGTAATAACTCATCTGGTTAACAATTATAGGCTACAATTTCTAAGAAGGGTTCAATAAATAAATCTCATTTGTAAAAGTTATGAATTTCACTGAGACAGTTTGGATCTTTCTCGCCAAAGAGCAATTCCAATTTAAAAAAAAAAAAATTTCCACTTTTTTCCACAAATATATAAAAACAAACAATGGACAATTTGTAAAGCAAGTCTCATACAATAATTTAGTTTGTAGTAAATCATATGAACCTTATGAAATGTTGAAGTCAGTCTTTGATTATGTTGTGTTAAAAACATTTTATCCATGTTTCTGCATATAATTAAAATAAAGAAGGGAAGATGTGACACCCTTGACTAATATCACCAGACATTGGGGAAAATTCAGTTGACCAGCATGTATTTAATACACAGCTTGATATATCAGTATAAAAAAATTTTCATCCAATGCTGAAATGCATTTTCAAAATTGAAGTAAGAAATGCACTGATCCGAGAATTTTCAGCTTTTTATATCAAAAGCTATTTCAATGAATATTCTATTCTTAATTTACCTGCATACTTTTGTACAAGTTGTCAAATCCATGATTTCCTTTCAGACAATATCTTTTACTGCTTCTGTAAATAATATTTAGAAAGAAGACATCAATGATTAAGGAAAATTCCAGACAGAAAACATAACAACATATTTTGTATGTATTTAATTTTTTGTATGTATTTAATTGACATCTCTATAATGTAATTATTCATTGGTAATTCATGCATTTTAAGAATTTTGTCAAAGTGACTGTTTTTTTTTTCTCATATTACTTAAAGGCATATTGTCTACGATTTTGTTGAAAAATGTTAACTGTCCATAAATGATTTATTTAAGCTATCATTAAACAGTTATGCTGCAAAATATACGATTGGTGTTCTTTTTTTTTTACAAAAAAGACCCAAAACTATCTTTAACGGAATTATTGTCCAGGATGACAAAAATTCAAAGTGAAAGTAACAGCGCCACCTATAAAAAACGGAAGTTCGGAACTCTTGGGGTTTTAGCTTTGAGGTAAGGAAAATACTGTTAAGAGCTTGTCTATGAGAAAACCATGCAAAACAGTCCGGAAGCAAGGTTGGCCAATCCTTTTCAAAATTTGTTGGTAGGTAGACTACCATACAGCATTTGCAAATACATCAACTTTTTTTCAAATTTTCAAATATCACGACCATAGGAGGCGCCACCTATATTTCTACAATTTTCCCATTAATATGACAAGAAACTAGCCAAAAAGGTCAATTTTGAAACCTATTTTATTACTTATAACACAGTATTATTAATTAAACCTTAGTGGTAATGAAATATATGTATAAGGAATTTTATATGTTCAATACTTAAATGGACCTCTTTCTTTATCATTCAAGGACAGATAACTCTTAAAACTTGGCAAATTTCCAAATTTTCAATATTGCAAAAATAGGCTATGTTCTGAGCGCTATATCTTTGAAAGTAACACTTTAATTTGTTTTATTTTGGTTGTAAAGCAATATTCTTAGACTAAATATATAGATTCAAACACTTCAAATTGTCACGCTCGTTTAATGTTGTTTGAATCTTAACGTTTCGTAGCGTATTTGCCAATAATTCGGTGTTTTATCTTCATTTTATGAAGGTCAGTACGGAAAAGGACAATAATTTTGGGTATGAAAAATTACGGTTTTGGTAGACAATATGCCTTTAAGAAACACTTGATTTATCATATACTGCCATACAAAATGAATATTTAGTTTCTCCACCTTAAGACTACATACAGGTATCCTCTATACCAAATAGTAAACCTTTATTATTTTCATGCTCAAGATTCAAACTTTTTTCGTTTCAAAATTAAATGAACAAATTCATAGCATAAAAATGTTTTCCCCTTCTGCCATTAAACTGCTAGTAGTGCTAATGTCATCAAAATGAATGAATCATGAGTTTTAACATTATACAACATCGTTAGTGGTGAACTCTTTCTAAAATAGGAGATGTGTATCTTCAGTGTGTTTGCAATCACTGTGCAGAGCTTGATTAATGTTAAAACAAAAACTGGTGCAGTCGCTAGTTACACAAACTAGTCAACCTGTCAGTGTTGCGGATGTACGGATGGAGTTTATTGGTTCCTAGACCTTTATAACCATCTTTAGAAACAATAAGAACTCTTATTTACATCTTATTTCAAGTTTGATTAATACGCTACCTTGCCACTGTCCATCTAGTCTGTATATCTAGGACGAGATCTCCTATCCTCTGGTTGTTCATATAATGATGACGGATTGGAATATTTGTTTTATCAAACATCTGAATGTGTTCACTTTTACATTTCAATAATTTTTCTAAATCTTCTAGTGGTAAAGCTATTAAACAAATATGAATTTCTTTTTTAATCAAATAATAGAATAAATTACAAAAAGCATAGCAAATAGATCACAGAATACAGGTAATTATTGAAAACTGCACAAATAGTAAAAACACAGATGAGGAAAACCACTCGTAGCTAATGGCTGTCAGCAATCCTCATCAAATAAATAAAGAACTAAATTAAAGTTATTGCAATTGCAACAAATTATACTGAATTTTCACAAAAAAAATTTCATTCATATCATGGACAGATGGAGGGTTTATTGTTGGAGTATCAGTAAAGTGCAGACTAGGAGTCATTACACACTCATTTTAGGGTTTGAGCAATGTTGATTGTTGAAAACCCTACTGTTACTGTGAAATGTAGAATAGCGATAAAAGAACTGTTCCTTTACTTGAATTTGTGTCTAAGTGTACAATTAGATAGTCTCTCATGTTCATTTACATCCATATCCTTTCTTACTATTCAACAGTCTAACCTTATTGTGTCAGATGATATTGCTTTGAGGAATTTAAGTATTTGAGTTATACATGATAAACTAAGCTGAAACTATCATGAATGGATCATGTTTTTGATTTTGAGGTTTCCAAGGTAACAACTTAACCAAATCCAAGATAACAAATTTCAATTGTATGTTAAAAAAAAAAAATTATCACCAGAAAACATCAACCTTCCTTGATATACTAGTATACATAATATGTCCACAAAACTAACATTATAGACAAGTATATTTGATTTCTAAGGGTGTTGTAGGTGTCTAAGTAAATAAAATTTGTTCATGCCATGATATAGCTGAAATATTGCTAAAGTTGGTGCTAAACACAAATCAATCAGAAAACTAATGGATTATGATACTTGTAATGAATCCCACAAATAATTAACAACTTATATTGTCATATACAATCTATTTACCAAAAATTTCACAAAAGACAGCAAATTTCTTCAGTCACAAATAAAAAAAAAAAAAACACCACTCAATATAACAAGAAATGTGTGCATTACAAAATATGCCTGTCTATATAAATTATCAAAGGGTATAATGGTAATTCAGTCAATCAACTAATCATGTGAGTAGGAAAATTAAGTCCTTTGAGGTTAGCAATTTTGTGGCATTCCACCACTTTTGTGCCATAAGGTTAACATGCAACTACATGTATATAATCCAATATACAAAACTAAAGTTATCATATGGAAACGACCCTGTTGTCAAAAATTCTATTTATGTAACAATGACCTTGACCTTTGACTTAATGACCCCAAAATAAATAGGGTTCTTCCCCTTTCACAGGGGAATCATGTGGCCAAGTTTGGTAAAGATACGATATACAGAACTAAAGCTATTGTGCGGAAACCTGTGTGGAAGCCCGACATCTGCCCACCCGCCATACCCAATCACATAATATGGCCCGTCTCAAGACGGGCATATAAAAACAGAATATATTATAACCCTATAAAGTTTTACAACCTTATGCTGGTTTCTTTACATGCAATGCCATTGTGACTTAACCTTTGACCACTTAGGGAAAAAGCAAACAGGGAACTTCTATCGAGTATCTTTATCTGTAAAACAGTGAAAGGGTATTCTTATTATGAAATATATTCTATCATCACAAACATAGTAATTGTAATATCAAAGAACTAAATTACCATTAGAATTATTCCTCACAACATAATTTTTGCCAACTTTTTCTTCATAGAACTGACGATGTATACGTCCAATTGTTCCGTCAAAGATCAGTAATTTGTTTATGTCTAAATACTTGTTTAGATAAACTCTCCTGTCACATGAAGTAGATTCCATGCCTGGAAATATAAATATTTATATTATTAATTCTACATATCATCACTAAAGTTGTGAGTTTGAATCCCGCACATGGCAAGGTGTACTTGATACAACATTATAATAGGTTGTTAGTGACTTGAGACAGGTCAGTGGTTTTCTCCAGTTTCCTCCACCAATAAAATTGATCACCACCATATAAATGAAATATATTGTTGAAAGCGGCGCTAAACACCACAACTCTAACCCTATTAATTTCACATTTATACATAAATAAGATTTATACATAAACAAGAGGCTAACTTGAGTCTATATCAATCACCTGGTGAAGAAGATTTACTGAACTATCATGTTAAATTTTCTCCCAGGATTTGAACCCAATGGACAATGGGACATTCATTGGTACAATTGAATTTTAATATCACAATGTTGCTTCATGCAAAATACAATAGCATTTCCTTTCCTGATTCTATAAGAAGATTTTAACTTTTTCCCATTGCAAACTCTAAACTTCGAAAATTTTACGGTCGCCACCATGACTTGGTTGACCGCTATGGAATATCTGTCTCACAAATGACCACGGATATGTTCCACTTGTCGTAAACACTTCCCGGTCCTTTCCTCATTCATGACTTATTACCAGGTTTGTAACTAGATTAACACAACGGGTGTCACTAGTGGAGCAGGAACTGCTTAACCGTCGGGAGTACCTAAGTTCACCCCCGGTTTTTAGTGGGGTTTGTGTTACTTGATCTTTAGTTTTATATGTATGTTTTGTAGATCGTTGTTTGTCCTTTTGTACTTTTTTTTTGGCCATTGTGTTGTCTGTTCTTCTTCAATTTATGGATTTTGATTATCCCTTGGTATCTTCAAACTCTTCTTATGCATCTGTACTCACCATGGTCAGCTAATACAATGACATTAACACAGCTATGTATCTGTACTCACCATGGTCAGCTAATACAATGACATTAACACAGTTATGTATCTGTACTCACCATGGTCAGTTAATACAATGACATTAACACAGTTATGTATCTGTACTCACCATGGTCAGCTAATACAATGACATTAACACAGTTATGTATCTGTACTCACCATGGTCAGCCAATACAATGACATTAACACAGCTATGTATCTGTACTCACCATGGTCAGTTAATACAATGACATTTACACAGTTATG
>MJUT01048123.1:0-10583 GCA_002080005.1 Gigantidas platifrons | reverse complement strand
ATGATCAGCTAATACAATGACATTTACACAGTTATGTATCTGTACTCACCATGATCAGCTAATACAATGACATTTACACAATTATGTATCTGTCTTCTATATAATCCATCCATAAGTCTGTTTATCACAGTATCCATTTTCCCCAACATGGCATCTACCTAACATTTATAATAAAAAAATATAAGACGGATCATTTGATGCATAAGACAAGTTGAATTTTTTTTAAGCATGCTTGATATAAAGGTTCAGAATAAGTTTGATTTGAATTTGTTTGTTATTTAATCCCCAGATAGAAAATAAAGTTTGAAGATACCAAGGAGGTAATCGGAACATATCTCAGAAACATCATACCAACCTGACTCCCAATGAGATTCTCAAAATTCACAACAGAGCCACAACCCAAAGTCTCCTAAATATGACTAGCTATCAATACTCTGATAAATCATTCCAGCCAAAACCCCAATTTTCACAAGTCCCCTAATTTGGGTGGGTTATTTCAACAATACTTTAGTTATATCATGGCAGAAAATTTTTTTGGTGGCGGAAACCATCCGAAGAAAACAACCAACCTGCAGCAAATCAGACAAATTTTATCACATAATGTTGTATCGAGTACACCTAGAAATAAGTGGGATTCGAACTCACAACATTAGTGGTGATAGGCAGTGATTGCATAGGTAGATGTAAATACAACTATCTTACGATCACGATCCACTGTGCCTAAATTTGGATTTGCTATTAAGAATGTAAGGATGATAGACAAATTGTCTACAAATCATTAACATTTGATCGCAAATTGGAAAGAAAACAGAATTACAGATTTCTCCTTAATTTATATAGAAGTTTCTGTATATAGACTATCGATAACCTATTTTTCATGTCATCTACTGTTTTGTGCATTGAATAAACAATAAAATAGTGAAAATTGTTCCTGTATCATCAATAATGATTTTAGAGTAGAAAATGCCAAAGTCATTTTGCTGAAGTGACTAAATAAAGCACTGTTTACTGACCTCTGGACTGTCAGGACCACTACCATGCCCAACATGGTCTGGTTCATCAAAATAGAGAGTAATTAAATCAGGACGGTCCGACTGACTCAGCCACTGTAATACTGTATCAACACGTGCTTCAAATGTGACAGATCTGGAAAACAAAACAATCCTTTAATTAGCCAATACGGTCAAACCTGCCATTGTGTTGTCTGTCCTTCCTTGATTTAAAGATTCTGATTACCCCTCTGGTATTTTCTAACTTTAGGCCATTGTGTTATCTGTTCTTCCTCGATTTAAAGATTCTGATTACCCCTCTGATATCTTCTAACTTTTGGTCATTGTGTTATCTGTTCTTCCTCGATTTAAAGATTCTGATTACCCCTCTGGTATCTTCAAACTTTTGGCCATTGTGTTGTCTGTTCTTCCTCGATTTAAAGATTCTGATTACCCCTCTGGTATCTTCTAACTTTTGGTCATTGTGTTGTCTGTTCTTCCTCATTTAAAGATTCTGATTACCCCTCTGATATCTTCTAACTTTTGGTCATTGTGTTATCTGTTCTTCCTCGATTTAAAGATTCTGATTACCCCTCTGGTATATTCTAACTTTTGGTCATTGTGTTGTCTGTTCTTCCTCATTTAAAGATTCTGATAACCCCTCTGGTATCTTCTAACTTTTGGTCATTGTGTTATCTGTTCTTCCTCATTTAAAGATTCTGATAACCCCTCTGATATCTTCTAACTTTTGGCCATTGTGTTATCTGTTCTTCCTCGATTTAAAGATTCTGATTACCCCTCTGGTATCTTCTAACTTTTGATCATTGTGTTGTCTGTTCTTCCTCATTTAAAGATTCTGATTACCGCTCTGATATCTTCTAACTTTTGGTCATTGTGTTATCTGTTCTTCCTTGATTTAAAGATTCTGATAACCCCTCTGGTATCTTCTAACTTTTGGCCATTGTGTTGTCTGTTCTTCCTCGATTTAAAGATTCTGATTACCCCTCTGATATCTTCTAACTTTTGGTCATTGTGTTGTCTGTTCTTCCTCGATTTAAAGATTCTGATAACCCCTCTGGTATCTTCTAACTTTTGGCCATTGTGTTGTCTGTTCTTCCTCGATTTAAAGATTCTGATACCCCTCTGATATCTTCAAACTTTTCTTATCATATCACTGTTAATAAACGGCAGCCTCATTGTTTCCATTATTGTACAATGCATATAATTTTAACTTGTATATCAGTACACACACTAATTATGATATGACCATTCAACCTTTACAGTTAGGCTCTGCAGATAGATATAGATGTAATGAGAGTTTCATAGAAATCCATTTGACATTTGACACTGCAGGAATTTTTGTTCAGAAGATTTGTAGCAGGATATATTATGAACAGTGCATGAGAATGATAGTACAACACAAACATATATCCCTCTTTAGAGGGGGAGGCTGCTTTACCATTTGTTCATGTTAGTCTGACTATTACATATATCCCTCTTTAGAGGGGGAGGCTGCTTTACCATTTGTTCATGTTAGACTGACTATTACATATATCCCTCTTTAGAGGGGGAGGCTGCTTTACCATTTGTTCATGTTAGTCTGACTATTACATATATCCCTCTTTAGAGGGGGAGGCTGCTTTACCATTTGTTCATGTTAGTCTGACTATTACATATATTCCTCTTTAGAGGGGGAGGCTGCTTTACCATTTGTTCATGTTAGTCTGACTATTACATATATCCCTCTTTAGAGGGGGAGGATGCTTTACCATTTGTTCATGTTAGTCTGACTATTTCATATATCCCTCTTTAGAGGGGGAGGCTGCTTTACCATTTGTTCATGTTAGTCTGACTATTTCTATAAATAAGGGGCTGTCGTGGTCATGATCGTATAGTAGTTGGACTTACAACTACCTGAGCAATCAGTACCTATCACCACTAACGTTGTGAGTTCGAATTTTGCTCATGGTGAGATGTACTCGATACAACATTATGTGATAAAGTTTGTCAGTGACTTGACATGTCGGTGGTTTTCTACGTGTACTCCGAATTCCTCCACCAATAACACTGATGGCCACGATATAACTGATATATTGTTGAAAGTGGCATTAAACATCATAGCCATAACCATACATAAGTAAAGTTTGAAAAATCTCTTCCTCAATACATCCCTTACCCATCATAAGCATAATAGATGTCAGGCATAACACCAGATATATTGACGTCTGCTCCAACCCAGAAATATGACGCTGTTTTCTTTCCTTGATGTTTGGCTGTTATCCATATCTGTAATATGAAAAAAAAATAATATTACAATCAATATTTTATTGCTTACGTTAAAAACAGCAAAGTCTTTTCAATTTAGAAAATCATAATCATACTTCAGCTAGTCAAACCTTCCTTATAGGGCACCTCTATATAGCAAATTACTGTCTATAAAGGCCTGCCTCAATTTTCCCATTAATAAATAGAACATATAATTTTAACCTGTATATAAAGTGCAAATGGTAATAAAGGGCATATTTTCAGGTTCTCTTGAGTTCCCTTTATATATAGATTTGATTGTACAAGGTACTACAAAATTCTTTTTAGAACATTTTGTCTTTGGGTTATAGTTATATACTAATAATTCAACTTTCAAAACTATTTCAGTCACATCATGGTGGTCAGTTTCATTGATGGAGCAAATAGGAATACCAAGAGAAACCCAACGGCCAGATTCAAGTCACACAAAGTTTCATTTGTCACATTTCCACAAGGGTGGGAATCACACTCAGCTTTAATGTTGATGGGCACTGATTGCAGACAAAAGTAAGTAACTAGCATTGGATCACAATCACAACTGCCCTTGTCTTCGGGTTATTGCATTTATACTACAAATGTTACATAAGTCCCTAAATAGTACATACTAACCCATCCAGTGGGTATTTTTAGTGCCTGAAAACATACATAAGGAAAATACTTGTAAAAATGACAACAACAATACTCACTGGTTCACCTCCCCACCAAGCTGGATTCATTTTCTCAGATCCACGAAGAGAAAACTTGGCATTTATTTTAGGATCATACATATTGTTATCAACTATACCATGAGATTCAGGATAAAGCCCCTGAAATTAATAACACATATAACCTCATATAGAGATATGGATGAGAGCGAAAAGACCAATAATGTAATAGGACTGCAAAACTTTTTGTGGTCCGATAAAAATGTTTATCAGGAATTCCAACGAATTTCATTTTTTTAACTATTAATCTAGAAAATTTTAAAACTACTTATTAATTTTTTTATTGTTGCAATAATGATTAAAGTAAGCTTTGTTCTGATATTTGAATGGTGAAAGAAAATATACCAATCTACCAACCAACTTAAACAACTGTAAGTCATGTAACACCAAACTGCTATATTTTAGGATGGATATACATTGCATAACTTAGTTAGTTTATGGTTTGTATTGCATAACTTAGTTAGTTTATGGTTTGTATTATATATAACTTGGTTAAGTTTAATGGTTTGTATAACCTGGTTAAATTTAATGGTTCATATAACTTGGCTTAGTTTAATGGTTTGTATAATTTTGTTAAGTTTAATGGATTGTATAACTTGGTTAAGCTTAATGGTTTTTATAACTTGGTTAAGCTTAATGGTTTGTATACCTTGTATTACTGAGTTACTTTATGGTTTGTATTATATACAACTTGGTTAAGATTAATGGTTTGTATAACTTGGTTATGTTTAATGGTTTGCATAACTTGGTTAAGCTTAATGGTTTGCATACCTTGTATTACTGAGTTACTTTATGGTTTGTATTCTATACAACTTGGTTAAGATTAATGGTTTGTATAACTTGGTTATGTTTAATGATTTGCATAACTTGGTTAAGCTTAATGGTTTGTATAATTTGGTTAAGCTTTATGGTTTTTATAACTTGGTTAAATTTAATGGTTTGTATAACTTGGCTTAATTTAATGGTTTTTATAACTTGGTTAAGTTTAATATGTTGTACAACTTGGTTAAGTTTAATGGTTTGTATAACTTGGTATAGTTAAATGGTTTGTATAATTTGGTTAAGTTTAATGGTTTGTATAGCTTGGTTAGGTTTAATGGTGTGCATAACTTTGTTAAGTTTAATGGTTTGTATACCTTGTATTACTGAGTTACTTTATGGTTTGTATTCTATACAACTTGGTTAAGATTAATGGTTTGTATAACTTGGTTAAGTTTAATGGTGTGCATAACTTGGTATACATGTAGTTTAATGTTTGTATAATTTGGTTAAGTTTAATGGTTTGTATAATTTGGTTAAGCTTTATGGTTTTTATAACTTGGTTAAATTTAATGGTTTGCATAAGACGGTTAATCTTAATGGTTTTTATAATTTGGTTAAGTTTAATGGTTTGCATAACTTGGTTAAGCTTAATGGATTGTATAACTTGGTTAAGCTTAATGGTTTGCATAAGATGGTTAATCTTAATGGTTTTTATAATTTGGTTAAGTTTAATGGTTTGCATAACTTGGTTAAGCTTAATGGATTGTATAATTTGGTTAAGCTTTATGGTTTTTATAACTTGGTTAAATTTAATGGTTTGCATAAGACGGTTAATCTTAATGGTTTTTATAATTTGGTTAAGTTTAATGGTTTGTATAACTTGGTTAAGTTTAATGGTGTGCATAACTTTGTTAAGTTTAATGGTTTGTATAATTAGGTTAAATTTAATGGTTTGTAGTATGGTTGTAAAATACCACTTTATTATAACATTTAGTTAAACATAATTTATGAACATACATTGTATTATATTTATACATCATATGTACTGAAGTGAGCGAGTGATTATTGTCTAATGCCAAATGAGCAATTTTTCAGCTATATCATGGCGAGAACAAGTTACGTTTAGATGATGAGGAGATCTGCTTTGTACTAGACCACCTTGCTGAGTTATATGTTTATAGTACTAGCTTACTGAAACAAGTCAGCTGGTAGACATGTTGCTCCTCTCAGACACATTATTCTGATTCCGAGCCAACCAGTCTTTGCTCTTCCTCTTTAGTGCTGCATGCTTAACGGAGAAGCAACAAATACCATTTTTATAGTCTTGGTTGGACGTGACCGGGGCTCGAATCCACGATCTACCACATTTGAGGTGAACACACTAACCATTACACCACCAATGAGGTCTATGTACTTAAGCCTATGTATCTAATTATATGCACTTAATAATTATTGAACTCAGTGACCTGTTGAACATTTTCTTCTAAAAATAAATTATGGGGAAAAAAAATTGACATAGCAGGATGACCTAAATAAAGAATTATAATAACTAAGGTGACAAAGGATATAAATGACATACAAAGTAAACCCTTTTGTTTTCTGATATATACCAACTAATACCTACAGTGACTATTGTATAATGATTTGGGAATGTAAGAGTGGGGTAGACAGATCTCATGTATGGTGTATGAACTCCACATTTAGTCAGCTTTTGCAATGTTGGTGTCAGTTTCCTAGTTAAATACTCGGCACGGAAACCATCCAAAGAAACCAGCAATACAGGATTAGAACTGAAAAAAAAAAAAACATTATTTAGAACTACATTGTATATATACAATAAACTAGCTTTGAATACACCAATGCATTGTGCAAAATGTACACATTATACATATTGTTCAAGATGTGTCAGGGAATCCTGTCAGTTTTCTCCAGACTGCCTCCATTTTTTTTGGAAAGGTAGAAAACTTTTTGTAGGAAAATATATTTTTGTACATCTGCATTTTTCATATGCTTGATTTCATAAAATAAATGTTCACTACCTATTGATACTTTAGTACTTTTGACCTCCTTAGTGTGCTTTTGACCTCCTTAGTGTGCTTTTGACCTCCTTAGTGTATTTTTGACCTCCATGGTGTACTTTTGACCTCCTTAGTGTACTTTTGACCTCCTTAGAGTACTTTTGACTTCCTTAGTGTACTTTTGACCCCCTTTGTATACTTTTGAGCTCCTTAGTGTACTTTTGACCTCCTTAGAGTATTTTTGACCTCCTTGGTGTACTTTTGACCTCCTTAGTGTACTTTTGACCTCCTTAGTGTACTTTTGACTTCCTTAGTGTACTTTGACCTCCTTGGTGTACTTTTGACCTCCTTAGTGTACTTTAGACCTCCTTGGTGTACTTTTGACCTCCCTAGTGTACTTTTGACCTTCCTAGTATACTTTGACCTCCTTTGTGTATTTTTGACCTCCTTAGTGTACTTTTGACCTCCTTGGTGTACTTTTGACCTCTTTAGTGTACTTTTGACTTCCTTAGTGTATTTTTGACCTTCTTAGTGTACTTTTTAATTCCTAAGTGTACTTTGACCTCCTTAGTTTACTCTTGACCTCCTTTGTGTACTTTTGGCCTCCTTTGTGTATTTTTGACCTCCTTGGTGTACTTTTGACCTCCTTAGTGTACTTTTGACTTCCTTAGTGTACTTTTGACCTCCTTAGTGTACTTTTGACTTCCTTAGTGTACTTTGACCTCCTTGGTGTACTTTTGACCTCCTTATTGTACTTTAGACCTCCTTGGTGTACTTTTGACCTCCTTAGTGTACTTTTGACCTTCCTAGTATACTTTGACCTCCTTTGTGTATGTTTGACCTCCTTAGTGTACTTTTGACCTCCTTGGTGTACTTTTGACCTCTTTAGTGTACTTTTGACTTCCTTAGTGTATTTTTGACCTTCGTGGTGTACTTTTTACCTCCTTTATGTACTAATCTGAATAAGACTGATTTTTTTCCATAGTATCCTTGATATTTATATCTATAACATTTCATATATTACATAGATAATGGTCAGGTTAAAGATAGGTCCTATTATATAACTGTCAGGGACTTTCATCTGATACAGTAAAACGACAACATGAGATATAGACAAGCATATGACATTGCTTTTCTGATTGAAACACATTGTAAAAAGGACTTGAAACATACTAGAGAGCAGAATGGGGGTATGAAGCAAGGTTAAGTGTTCGCACTACATGCAGTAGAGGAATAGCTATTTCATTCAAAAACTCCTCTCAATTTTATATTTTGAAGCAGATGCCTGTTGAAAATGGGAATAATTTATCATTAAGTATAAAGATACAAGACTACAAATTTACTCTAGATACAATCTCCGGTCCTAGCATTGACGACCCTTCTTTTTTCAAATAATTTTGAAAGTGGCATTAAATACCATAATCTCTAACCCTAACCCTTAAGCAACAGATCCTACCTTCCTAGCTAGTACTCAGTTAACTATGATCATTTACTGTCCTTGTATAATATGTTGTCATTCATTTACCCTGTTATTGTACTGTCCATGTTTATGTTGTCATTCATTTACCCTGTTATTGTACTGTTCATGTTTATGTTGTCATTCATTAACACTGCTATTGTACTGTCCATGTTTATGCTGTCATTCATTTTTGTAATAGTAGGTGGTCTTTTTGATTGGAAGCAAATATGTGCAGGTTTCCCATTGTTTGCTTACATATGTATTTCCATTGGAGATCCAATTATCAAGAGGGGAGGGTTAGGATCCCACTAACCGGTTTAACCCTTCAACAATTTTTGTGCCTGGCCCATGCCAGAACCTGGATTTCCAACGTCATATTTCATGGTCCTTATTTAAGTCCTGTGAGTTGAGGTGAGAGGTGATTGTTCATCCTGTTGATATTGGTGGAATTGTTGACCGTCACTGTTTAAATGTACTTTTCGTAATCTATTTATAATTTCTGATTTACATGGGGAAAAAAACATGAAAATATCAAGGAACATTACAGCCAAGTTTGCTGTCAAGTGTGTTCAGAGAGAAATGGTTTAATAACGTAAATTTTGTAAGAGACCAATCAATGAACATTCACGAATAAATTGGGTTGAATCTCACATTTTTTTGTCTTTTGAAGAAGCCTTTTATAAATAATCCCATGTAATTTTAAACTAAACATCTTGGAATTTCAACCAAAACAAAAACTGTAAAATGTTGTAGAGGACAATGCTTAAACAATGTACCCAAATTTGGTTTCAAATGATGGAGTTTTTTTGAGGGAATAATTTTCAAAACACAAGTACAATCATATGTAAAACTGGTGTGGTAGCTATTTAGTAATTCAGATAAAAAAAATTTTAAATATAAATTTGTATGGGATTATCCAATGACCATTCATGTACAGTTTGAGTTCAATAAAGTTTATTTCTATAAGTGTCATCGTCTGAGAGAAACTAGAGACTCACCTGTCGACCTGAGATTGTATTCCTTGCCACACGTTATTCATGCACATGCAATTTAATAGTCAAATGAAGTCTAGTTTATGAGAAAAATGATTTTATTCATTATCACACAGGGTCTAATGTTAAGAAAAGCTTTAAAACACCAAAGGAATGGCCAGAAGCTGTAAATTGAAGGACAAAAGACAAAAAACAAAAGGAAAACCACTGATCGGTAAAACACTAACGATTGAGCAACACCAACCCCACTAAAAACTGGGGGTGAACTTGATTGGTCTCTTTTGATCCCCTCATATCTGGGAAACTTTAAGTAACAAAATATCTATTTGAAATGGTAGACAGGAATTTTTCTGAGGAATTCAAATGAAATAAAAATGCATACACAAAGTGATTTCACTACCTCACATGACCATCTGGGTCAGTTTCTTAAGAAAAATGTTTTTATATATTCTCCAAAATATCCTTCTTGTGTGAAAAATAGCATTAATCTACACAGAAACTACATTGAATAGCTAATTTATCTTCTGTTACTATGGCAACAATAAATTATTGAATGGTCCTTTTATTTAGTACATATGTACTGAGTTTCTAGAGTATACAATAGATTGTTCACAGATAGATCATCATATTAATTCAAGGGGTATAATAAGGTCAATTTATCAAGATAAAATTGTCAAGAGACTTGCCCACAAATGATAAAGATTAATATATAGTCCTTGAGATACAACGAATTATAACATGTATGTAAATACACAGTAGCTTGTTATAAATCAGTTTGAGACAGTATATCAGAAAATTAACTACAACACCAAGAATTGTTTTCTTTTTTATCAGAAAGTTTATAGACATATGTCTGGTTTTGCAAATTTATCTAACCAGGTTTTTTTTTTTTTAAATCTATATTTATGAAGTTTGTATCGGTGGCGTAATGGTTAGTGTACTCGCCTCGAATGCGGTAGATCATGAGTTTGAGCCCCAATCGGGTCAAACTAAAGACTATAAAATTGGTATTAATTGCCACATGTCTATCAGCAGACTATTGTTTCAGTGAGCTAGCACCATGAAAATCCAACTAAGCATGAGGGTCTTGAAGTTGTACAAAGCGGACTTCATCTCATTGAAAATTAACTTGACTCGCCATGATATGTCTCAAAAATTGCTGAGTTGGCATTAAACAACAATCACTCACTCGCTCCAGATTTGTGACTGAATTTCTTTTAGGCTATTCAAATATGGGTGTAATATTGAGACAAGATATAATTTCTGCAAAATCCACAAATTTAAAATAAAGAAAAAGTATAATAATGTTTATCAACCAGTAATAACCTACAACAGTGTAATAATTCAGTCAACAG
>MJUT01048110.1:219290-231878 GCA_002080005.1 Gigantidas platifrons | reverse complement strand
CGACCGGAACGAAATTCGAACTTCAACTGTAACTCATCTAGATATAGCCACATACCAAATATCAAGTCAATATCTCATAGGACGTAAAAAAAAGTCCGCAAGACCTAAAATTTGAACAAAAAATACAAGTTCAAGGGCCATAACTCAGCCAAAAATCATTCGACCAGAACGAAATTCAAACTTAAACTGTAACTCATCTAGATATAGCCATATACCAAATATCAAATCAACATATCAAAGGACGTAAAAAAAAGTCCGCAAAACCTAAAATTTGAACAAAAAATACAAGTTCAAGGGCCATAACTCAGCCAAAAATCATTCGACCGGAACGAAATTCGAACCTGAATTGTAACTCATCTAGATATAGCTATAGCAACATACTAAATATCAAGTCAATATATCAAAGGACGTAAAAACAAAGTCCGGAAAACTTAAAATTTGAACAAAAAATACAAGTTCAAGAGCCATAACTCAGCCAACAATCATCCGATCGGAACGAAATTCGAACTTAAACTGTACCTCATCTAGATATAGCGATATACTAAATATCAAGTGAATATATCAAAGGACATCCAAAAACAATCCGGAAACTTAAAATTTGAATAAAAAATACAAGTTGAAGGGCCATAACTCAGCCAAAATTCATTGGACCGGAACGAAATTCGAACTTAAACTGTAACTCATCTCGATATAGCCACATACCAAATATCAAGTCAATATATCAAAGGACGTCAAAAAAAAGTCCGGAAAACTTAAAATTTTAATGTGACGGACACACGGACAGACGGACGGAACCTAAAACTATAGTCCCCTTCGGCTTCGTCGGTAGGGGTATAAAAATCAGTGGCGTAGCTACCATTGACGCAACGACATACACAAACAAATCAGAAAAAAAATAATGTTAAATTTGTTTGTAATAGTAATATATGTAAATAAACCTCAATATTAACTACTTATACGACTTTTAATCAAGTGTTGTAAATCTGTGCAGTCAAAAGGAAATGTTCTATTCAGTGCCTTTTAATTACTCTTTGGCGTCGGTTTTCATTTTCAAAGGATGATGTTTATTGCTCTTCTGGTGTTGTATTTGACAGTAAATCCAGTGGAGACAAAACTTTTGTATCTACCCCACCCCACCCCCCCCTTAAACGACTAGTAAAACATTCATAGCACAGGCACTTTGGTCCAGGATATTTTTTTTTTTCAATTTTACCAATAAAATGTGCATGAACCCGTTTGACATGCTTCGTTGTGAAATAAACACCTCTACGAACTATGCTCCATTAGGAGCATCCATTTCGTGCATCTGATCTGGCTACAATGGAATTTAACATTTTTGTTTTCAAAATGATCTGATACGATTTAATGGTGATAAATTAGATAAAATATGCAAACTCTTTTTAGTTTGCATGAGGTATTTCATACTTATTGAAATTTCATGTTTATAAGGGGAGGTAATTTGTAGAGGAGAATCACATTTTCTCGAATAGGGTCTGTAAGTGTAACCCCGATTTCCTATTTCTTATTTTTAAAATGTTTAATGAAAAATATCTGCTGCTTAATTTTCCATCTAAAGCTACCATTTCCTTTATTAAAACTTAGACAATCGATCTATCTATCTAAACAAGCAACATAACTCACTGAAGTCACGAAGTCAATAATCTATTGTTTTTAGGGTTAAAATGCTAAAGTCCTCCTCAAAGTGCTGACAGCAATAATTATGATGCCCCCCACCGAAATGTGCTATTTTATGGGATTGAATTTGAATTTTTGGTGTTTTAATGCCAATTTCAACAATAGATCAGCTATATCATCATGGCTACCAGTTTTAGTGGTGGAGGAAGTCGGAGTACCCGGAGAGAACCATCGACCATGGGCAAGCAAGCTGCAACTGGTAAACTTTATCACATGCGGCTGCGAGTCGAGTGCACCCTTTTTTGTAATTTACAAAGCCGGGCGCGAACCCACGCCGTATTGGTGATAGCAACCTAACTCATTGAGCTACCCCCCCCCCCCAACCCCCATTTCTGTAAGATGCAGCTTATGTTTGAATAAAGAAATAATAATAATTGAAATTAAGTTAATCCTATTGTTAAAAAAAGTGAAGAAAACAAATGCCATTACAAATATTGGTTACTGTAACACAGAGCGTTACAAATGTCCCCAAACGAACAATACAAGTACTAGTGGTAGGAATGAAGAATAGTGTGAGAACATAGCAAGAAATAATTAGATCCCAGTTTTTGACTATCATGTCTATAGTAGGGCTTCTTTGTTATGTTACCCTACAATGTGCTACAATAAAATAGCATTTTGAAATTTCCAAGCATCAAAACCATTTATACACATGCCATACAACATTTCTATTAAGTTTCATCCAATTCCGAGCACTTTAAATTTAACACGTATTTTTGTGGCAACGGCGGCCATTCTGAAATTTCTAAGCCTCAAAATTATGTGTGCACATGTCAGACAAAATTTCTGGAAAGTTTCATCCAATTCCGAACACTTTAAATTTTTCGTGTTTTTTTGTGGTTTCCATGGGAACGGTGGCCATTTTGAAAATTCTGAAGGTAGTCTGCACATCTACTCATAGTGCTTAACATTCCTGTGAAGTTTGGATATCAATTCGCAATATCATAATGTACTTGGAAACCAAATCGGAGGATTTTTGTATTTTGGCGGTCATTTTGGATTCAAACTGGCCGCCATAGCAAACCGAAATGGTCGCAATATGGTGCAGCATGTCTTACTCCCTGTAAATATCCATTTCCATTTAAATCTTTTCCTTTTTGAATTTTTAATGATTTTAAAAATTTTTATATTGGCGGCCATTTTGAAATTGCGGCCATTTTGAAAATTTTAAAAACATAGAGCACAACGTTGAGTGATGATCTATTTTTGTGTCAAGTTTCAAAAGGATCTGCTATACTTTTTTTTAATTTAAAATTTTTTGCACCTTGGTTACAATAGCAACGGCCGCCATTTTGAATTGTTCACCCCTCCCCAAAGCTGCCACACACTACGGTGGATATTCATACAAAGTTTCATGAAGTCTGATGAAATTAATCCAAAATTTTTTCAAATCCCCTTTTTTATTTCCATGGCAACTGCGGCAAAGTTTGTCCACCCGATTCCGATTTTTTTTTTGTTGGCTTGTTTCGTTCCACTAGATGTGGATGTTGTTCCTATCAAGTTTCATTACCTTCTATTCGGCGAGTAACCTGCTATGATCATTTTTGTGTTTTTCATTTTTTTTAGCATTTTGGCCGTTTCCATGGCAACGGCAGCCATTTTGAAAATTCCAAAAGTAGTCTGCACATCTAATCATAGTGCTTAACATTCCTGTGAAGTTTCATTGATTTCCGTTCTGTAGTCGCCAAGAAATGTGTCGGACAAACTTTTGGCGGAAGAAAGAAAGCAGAAGAAGAATAATAAGAATAAGAATAATAATAATAAGAAGAAAAAACGGAACAAACACAACATGTCTCCCCAAACTTTGTTTGGGGGACATAATAAGCATTTGGATTTGCAGCCAGCTCCTAAACAATTTAGAACAATATGTATGTGATTGTGTTAAATAAGCCGACTTTTTGCCTCTGTCCATTATATCCTACATGAGATAGTGAAACTTCTTCTAAATAATATGTAAATTAGCCATGATATGCAGAGATTCCAATATATTTTCATTTTCTCAAATCAAAGTTAACTTTGAACACTGTTCAAGCTTTGCATAGTGGTTAGACACATAATTATCAGCCTTAAAATGGGAGACATAGACACTTCATGACTAATTTACATGTTCACAGCAGTGTACACTTCTTCCAGAATATTTTCAATATTGGGATTATAATCATTAATTTCTAGCACTGTGATAACCTCTGATAGAGTTTCATCTTTCAACTGAACATGTAGAGTATTCGAAGACGTTTCTGATTTTGTATTTGGTTAGTTAGGAAAGATGCCATGTAATTTTTTTATCTGACTTGGATTCAACCATTTCACCTTCTTAAAAACTCGTTCTCCCTATTCATTGCATGATTTTCGACTTTCATTGGCAAGTGCAACATAAGCTTGCCTTTTCCCTGTTTTTCAGACATATTTTGTTGAGTTTCACTATATGTTTTTTTTTCATCTATTTCTTTACTTGTAAGAATGCTTCTGGAAAATAAAAGTGATATAGGATATATACACCACACGTATGTAACTTTATAATATGCATTTGTCAACCTTAGTCTTCAGTGTTGGACGTTCACGCTAAGTGGTTTCTTAAGAAGGGATATAGTAACGCCTGCGAAGGGATATAGTAACGCTACCGTCCGTACTTCCGTAACATCCTTGTGAACACTGTAGAATCAACATCCTTCTATGGATTTTGACAAAAATTGGTACATACTTAGTCTTTAAGAGACTCTGAAACCCTATTGATTTTCAAGGTCATTGGTCAAAGGTTAAGGTCACCGGGTCAAAATTTTACCACGCAACATCCTTGTGAACACTCTAGAATCAACATCCTTCAATGGATTTTGACCAAACTTGGTACATATTTAGTCCTTAAGAGAATCTGGAACCCTATTGATTTTCATGGTCCTTTATCCTTACCTATTCCCAGGGAAGTAGTTACTACATGTTTCTAAGGCTTGCCTTATATTAATTCCTTCTATATTTTTCAGAAATGGTTATACAATGTATATCAAATATTACTCCATATTTCTATGAAAATAAATAATTTTATCCTCGCTCTGTACAACAAAATATTATTAATCTGATAAAATTATTAAAATTTGATTGGTAGATACCAAATCACATGATATACTGTATAAACAAAGGTTGCACTGTCAAAGATTTTTGTAATATAGAAAATAGCATATTGCAAGGTCATACGACACGTTACTAAAAATAAACATAATTTTTTCCCAAAATTGTTGTAATATAGAAATTAGCAGATTGCACGGTCATACAGCATGTTGCTAGAAATAAACATAAATTTCCCAAAATCCATTAAAAAGATACAGTGATATATATACAGAAATCAAAAGTTACAGCATTGGACAAATATTTTTAATTCCTGCTAAATTTTCCTTATATTAATAATGTGGATTAATAATATAGCAATTGTAGCTTTTGTATCAGGTCGATGCGTGGTTTATATCGACCAACAGAAGTATATTGACCTCGGATTACATCCTCAGTCGATATACTTCTGTTTGGTCGATATAACCACGTATCGACCACATACAAAAGCTATAATTGTATAATATTTCATCTGTCTCAGTTTCACTACATGTGCATTTGCACTCAAAATAACCAATAGGCCTTATTTGTATAAGCTTGAAGAATCATAATTCAACGGCTGAAATAACATTATCAAAAATAACAGAAACGTGTTAATGTGATACAACGTCAAATGCCCTGGCCTCCCGTACCTTTAAAACCCATCATTTGATTTACCCAAAATTCAGGTTTGACATGTCCTTTATTGTCGTATACAACGTAACCAAATTTCAAATCAATCTAGATTAAGTTGTGGTTTTCTGAAGTTATTGAACAAATATATTGTAAAGTGGGAAGGGTTGTATTATTGCGCTATAATAATGTAAACATGTATTTCACAGACCAAACATTCAACTTATATATAAGTGGGGCTATGGTTCTAAACTTTTTACCCTGGAGTTAAAAATAATTAACGCTGTGCAACAAAATAATTATTTTCTAAATTTACAAGTTCTTTATTGTTGTCCAAAGTTGATGATTTTGAATATTGTCATAATAGTTGTCTAGCATTATGATGTGATCCACGACATCAAAGGCCTTCTGGCTGTCGATCGTAACCAAAAACAGAGGTTCAGTTGTGAGGTATTTAGCTTCTGCTCTTGCTTCGCAAATAAGGAAACCTGCCATGAGCATAGAGGTGACTTTCGTAAAGCCAAATTGAAGTGTAGACTGATTGAAATTTTCTGCTAATACTGGCAAAATGGAACATTCAAATAATTTTGATATGACTGGTGTTACGGTAATTCCCCTATAATTATCCATACACATTGGATTCTTTCCCTTTTTTTTTTAGAACAGGTGTAACTATGCCAGTTTTAAAGACTTCTGGAGTTTGTTTCTCTTTTATTATGGCATTGAAACAGTTCGTCAATAATTCTACTACTATACTTGGAGAGTTTTTGAAGTGTTCAGCTGTCAAACCTAATTCATCTGCTGCTTTACCAGAGTGTAACATTTGGATTGCATCTAGAATATGTGTGTTGGAAAAGTCCAAAGTATGAGTACTATGCTCATCTTCAAGATCACATATTTGCTGTATTATATTATGACGAATATTACAAAGTTCAAGGAATTCTGAATCATATCCTTTGTCTTTTGGCATAGCAAGATCTTCAAAGAATCGGGCAAAACTATTTGTCTGACCTAAGGCATCACAGTGCTGTTCTCCATCTTCAATAATACATGCCGCTTCCTTGTTTCTGTTATGACGGCTTCAACGTATTAATTTGTGAAACATTTCATTGCTTGGGTTGTCCATTAAAACATTATAGAAATTTGTTCTCTCAGTGTGTTGTTCTTTACGGAGCTGCCTTCTCAGGTTTCGTTGGGCCATAATTTTATCTGATTTGAAGTTGTCATTATGTTTGCAATGATTTTTCCAAAGCTGATATTTCTCTTTGCAGACTTTAAGTAGATCTAAAACAGTGAGTGATGCTTTGAATTTTGGACCCTTCAGTCTGATCACCTTCGAGGGAACTGCAGTTGCAGTGGCTCTGTTGAGACAACCACATAGGAAGTTGATGTTTTCTTCAGTTGTTTTATCCTCCAGTTTGTACTTAGCAATCTCATCTGCTATTACAGTGTGAAAGGTTTCGATGTCTAGTTTGTCCCATTGGACTTATATCGGCGGACAGAGTTAGCCTTTGAGATTTGAGATCCAGGATTAAACTTTATACGGATTTTATACTTTATACATTTTTTTGGGTAATTACATGGACTGTTTGACTGAAATATGATAACAGGGAAGGTTTAAACCACGACAGGTATGTTTCAGTATGTTTATATGTATATAATAACTTTTGAACGGAATGAGATATTTTCATGATGTAAACTCCATAATAAAGAAGAGATTAACGGCTTTAATTTGATATAAAGATTTTTAAAAAATATTGACATTTGATACCATAAATCGTGGCAGGACAGTGTTTTTCAATGGTGAAGGTTATAGATGGTGGTGGATGTGTAATTCTTTGCTCCTGCTTCACAGTCAAATTTCACTGCAGTTACAGGAAACTGATACAGTTTTAGTGTTTTAATCTATGCACTTATCACATAAACAATCTGAGGAATATCGAATTTGTCAAAACTCTGAAGTTATAGAGATTTAGTTAAAACTTTAAAATTTTGTGTACGTGACGCATCACATTTCAAATATGGCGGACTTCTAAACAGCGTGTTTCTTGTGTGCCCCAGACTAAGACTGGTCAATACTGTACTTAATACTCATTTATTTTATTATTTTAAAATCAACTGCTTGATTTTATTTATTTATATTATGAAAAATCGGTAGTGTTGACCACTTCAAGAAATTTCTATTTTTATTTTCTAACGTATAGTTAAAATTTTAATAGACAGAATCTGGCCTGAGAGAAGGGGAGTTTGGTAAATATAAGAATTTTCTATTTTTAGCAAGTTATGCCATCTTGGATGTAATACTGACCAATTGGAGACAGCTTATACTATTCCTGTCAAGCTATGTTCATAATGGCTGAGACTATTTTTTGCTTAAATATGTTTTCGTAATCGGTAAGAATTGACAAAATGTGTAAATATGAAGAAGAAAAAAAAACCCGGAATATATGTTAACCATGCAGTTACAGTTTAAATTTGAGCAGATTCTGGCTTCAAATTCAAAGAATAATATGTCTTTATGATTCTTTGATTAATAACATCTATTTTCTAGTTTGATAGCTCGATCTACCTTCACAGGTAAAAATTGTGAGTAGTGAAAAATAAAATCAAGAACTTTTAATAGACCTTTTACCTGAGAAAAGAGAAAATCGAATGACCAATTTCTTTTAAATTAATTAACCCTTTTTTTCTTTTGAGAGCACCCCCACATATGAAAATATATACCTATAATAAACAATATTTCATATTATTTAACTTAAAAAAAAAAAATCATGGACACAGGGGTCCTGGATTTTTTTTAATAAAAAAAATACACTATGCAGAAAACTACCGAGTGAGCAACACGAACCCCACTAAAGACTATGGATGTGCTCTGATCTATGGTTTAATTCCAGGACCTGCTTATTGAATTCTAAAGAAGATATTGTGTTTTAATTAAAACGTAGATATCAAATTGAGTGCGCATGAGACATTTCTGGAATAATCGTCATCAAGTACGCTCAAAATTTTCAGAATAAAGTCCAATGAAAGGTCACACTTCCCCCCTAAAAATCAATTTTCAATTAAATCGATTTCATTGTTTTTTGTTTTTTAGTTTTTTTTTATGAATAATAAAATTCATCTCCTTTTTTCCCTTTTTTTCTTGTTTAAATCAATGATCAACAATATTCCAGAATCAAGCAGTGTGTTTTAAATCGGTCATCCAATCAGGACGCTCATTATTGTCCAAGATAAAAATACATCGCTAAAATTAGCTGTGTTCTAAAACTTCAATTCATAAATTTATATATAGAATAGAAATCGGAGATATTTCGTCATAAAACTTCACACATGGTTTTGTCTATCATATTTCTTGAAGACAAACATAAACTTGTATTGCATTTATCAATATTTTAGGAGTACCAACAGTTTTTTCAACAACGTATCTGTTCACGTGACTACACATGCTACTCACAATGACCCGTGACCCAGATCAGCAGCTAAAACTTCAATTCATAAATTTATATATAGAATAGAAATCGGAGATATTTCGTCATAAAACTTCACACATGGTTTTGTCTATCATATTTCTTGAAGACAAACATATACTTGTATTGCATTTATCAATATTTTATGAGTACCAACAGTTTTTTCAACACCGTATCTGTTCACGTGACTACACATGCTACTCACAATGACCCAGATTAGCAGGGTTCAGGAATATTTTCTGTATATGGTATATAATAATCATTATTTCATATACTAAAATGCATGAATCAGAATACTATTTTTTTCTTCACATCCTTCACCAAAATATTTGTTTAGTACAAATGTATAATGGGTGGTTTGCTACGTCACACGCACGGATACTTGAAAATCGCATCGAGGTAGGTTTATGCAGTTATACAATTTAAAAAAAAGGAAAACTAACAAAACCAAGTAGTTCACCGAAGGGCCCACATATCAGACTCCATTGTTAGCATACATTCATTGCGTGGAAACCCGTCAGTTTTGCAAACACTTCTGTACAATTAAATGGGTTTTGTGTGAACGGTATCCTTGCCCGGAATTTTAACTGTACAGAAGTGTTTGCAAAACTAACGGATTTACTGTTGTTTCTTACCGAGGAAGTCACTATATTGTTAGTTATACATTTGTCAATTTTTTTTGCTCTGATTTGACGTTTGGTTTCTGGTATTTTACAAACAGGTCCAGCGGCATTGTTGGTACCTGCCCCTCAACCACTTCATAAAAGAACATCAGGTGTTGTTTCTGTCTTCTTGACTGTAAGGTTGGTAGGTTTAGCTCATTTAGCATTTTAGTCATGCATCCTTCTTCCCTGCTTTTGTAGTCTTTGGTCATGAACCTGGCTCCCCTTCTTTGAATACTCTCCAGTTTTGTATATGGATCCCACGTGATTGATCCATATTCCATAACTGATCTTACGAGAGCAATATATGCGGTTCTTCTGCATTCTCTAGGACAGTGTTGTAGATTTCTCCCGAAGAATCCCAGTGTGGAACTGACTTTTTTACAGGTGTTGTTTATATGTTCCTTCCATTTGAGGTCTTCTGCTATTTGTAGTCCTAGGTAGGGGTTTGATGATACTTGTTCCAGGATTTGGTTGTTTAATGTGTAGGAGTGGTGGCTCTTCTTCTTCATGCTTAGGATATAGCACTTTTTGGCATTGAAATGCATTTCCCAGTCTGATGCCCATTTCTCTATGGGTTTTTTTTATGTCGTTTTGTAGGGTGGTATGGTCATTTTCGTTATTAATTTCTCTATACAAAAGACAGTCATATACGAATAGTCTCACTGATGATTTGACAGAGTGTGGTAGGTCATTTATGTGGCATAAGAATAGTATAGATCCCAGCACTGTTCCCTGTGGTACTCCGCAGTCAACTGTGGCCTCGTCAGAGTATTCGCCTTCAAGTGCCACTCGCATTTTCCTTTCTGTTAGGAAGGATTTGAGCCATGTGTGGAGCAGTCCTCTTATTCCATACTGATCTATTTTATGGAGGAGCCTGTCGTGGGTGACTGTTGAAAGCTTTAGAGAAGTCTTGGATTCCTACGTCTACTTGTTTCCCTTTGTCGAATGATTGCAGCATGTCATGTATGGTAACTACAAGTTGCGTTTCGCAGGAGTAACCCGACCTGAACCCATGGGTTAGTGATGTTAAGACGTTGTACTTCACTAGATGTTTCATCATGTGTCCTAGTAGCTTACATGGTACTGATGTGAGCGATACTGGTCTATAATTTTCTGCAGCGTGTTTATCCCCTTTCTTGAATATACAGGATACATTTGCGTTTAGCCAATCATTTGGAAGTTTACCATGGTCTATTGAACGTTGGAATATGATGGTTATTGCAGGGGCCAGGTTGTCTGCACATTGCTTTAGGACTCTATTTGGTATGTTTTCTGGACCCGATGCCTTGGAGGAGTTTATATTCCTAGGGAGTTTTGCTACTCCATCTTGTGTGATTTTGATGTTTGGAATGTTTTGTTGGATTCTTCTGTGTGTTTTAGGCATTTTGTTGACATTCTCCCTCGTGAAAACTGACGAAAATTGTTTAATTAGGATTTGTGTTTTCTCTGTTGTTATTTATAAGGTGTCCTCGTTCTTTTAGTGGAGCTACCCGGATGTTGTCCTGTTTCCTAGATATAACGTACTTCCAAAAGGGTTTCGTATTGTTTTTCTCCATCCCCTCTAGTATAGCAGAGTTTATATAATTCCATTCTGCT
Source organism: Gigantidas platifrons (assembly GCA_002080005.1). NCBI lineage: Eukaryota > Metazoa > Mollusca > Bivalvia > Mytilida > Modiolidae > Gigantidas > Gigantidas platifrons. Next base: position 220,744 of record MJUT01048110.1, on the reverse strand, counting down.
TTCATTATTTGTCGTTTACATTCTTTTTGGTAATGTTTGTAGTTTGACCAATTCTTAGTTCTTTTTGCTTGGTTGTATCAAGGATTTATATATAGATATCCTACTAAAATCCTTGGTTGTATAGGCTCTGATTTTTCCTGAGCATTTTCTTTATTTTGTGGTTGAACCATGTCCTGTTGTTTGATTAGATGATTTTGGATGGAATGTATTTGTCAAGGCATTTGAAGAGATGTTGTTTAAACGTGTTCCAGAAGTCGTTTATGTTGGATTTACTGTCTGCCATTTCTTGAATATTTGGTGTTAGAGTGTCCATGTCCTGGTTTACTTGTTCCCAATCTGCTTGTTTGCATATATAAGATTTCCTAGAGTTGTTTTTTTTTGTTGGTAGCATGGCTTGGTGTCTATATCCGTGACTACAATTGCATGGTCTGAGACCCCCAATATACCATGGTCTATTGATCAATCAAATAAACATGTGTATTTTCTTTCTCAGCTTTAAAGTCCAGATTGAAAATGGGAATTAAAATGATATATCATATGTAATTTATTTACAATAAACACACAAATCACCTTTAATAAGAATCACTAATAGTATTATAAATGTATATTTTAAACAATGCCTAGATAAAACTGCACCCATTACCATACTTTAGGGTGCAAGAACTTTTTTTCAAGTGATTTGCCAAACGCAGATTTTGTGTATGTTTTAGCTTTGAGATTGGTCTGTTTAAAAATGTTCATTTCAAGTCAAATAAATCTCCCCCGACTCCAATATTGTGCATCAAAATTGAGGAATTTTACGGATTTTGAAAATTTAGCATATTTTGTGATAGCCTTACAAATTTTCACACAAGTTTTTTTTTAAATTGTTTTTTGGTGATCATTGTCTTAAACATTATACTTCGAGAAAACAGTATGACTTTTTTACTTCTGAGATGTGCACTGGGGTAAAGCTGATGACCGTAACTGCAATTACGGTCATCACATGATGGCAGACGTGGAATTGAGCAAGAATCTATTTTGTCGATTAAATTGTTTCTGTAATGTATTTTAAATGGCACATGCATTGGTACGATAGTAATCTATGAACTTATCACAAGGAAATCACAAATTATGACTGAATAAAAGGCCGTTGGCTACTGGTCCCCCGACGCCAAGGTTACATCGTAAGATTAAATTTTGAAACTACTGTAAACTAGAGGGTCAGGGGAGCCTGTATCACTCATAATTATGAAAGGGGACCATCCAAGGACCATTTTGAAGTATAAAAAGGGATGTAACTCTGGTAAGATTTGTCGAAAAATGATTGCTATCGCACTTGACCTAGATATTCATGAGATACACTTACATACCAAACCTAGTTTCAATCTGACTATTTGTTCCCAAGTTATCATCTGGAAACCAAATATTTAGCAATTTTGAGGTATAAAAAGGGGCACAACTCTAGTAAAAAT
>MJUT01048110.1:187376-202135 GCA_002080005.1 Gigantidas platifrons | reverse complement strand
CCTGTATCGCTCACCTGACATAACTAAGTCCTCTTAAGAATGTCTGCATGCCGAATACATCTAAGTTACTATTCAAATCCTATAGGGTTTTATGTTAAAACTATGTCTGCTCATGGCAGTCATCTTGGATGGAGGTCGTGGTCACCAGACACAATTTTAAAAGTATACTACCCAAGGACCATCCATGCCATGTTTGCTTTAAATTGATTGACTGGTTTCAGAGGAGAAGACTTTTAAACAATTTTCCCATAGGGTCCTATGTTAAAACTATGTCCGCTGATGGTGGCCATCTTGGATGGAGGTTGGGTTCACAGGATATACTTTTGAAAGTTGACCACCTAAGGACCATTCATGCCATGTTTGCTTTATATTGACTTGCTGGTTTCAGAGGAGAAGACTTTTAAAAATTTTTTCCATAGGGTCCTATGTTAAAACTAAGTCGAGTCATGGTGGCCATCTTGAATTTCTGATCAACAAACGATTCACATGTTTAGTACAGGACCACCCAATGATCATTCCTGTAAAGTTACAATTCAATTGGCTTAGTGGTTTCTAACAAGAAGATTATTAAAATTTCGACCAATCAGAACACATTTTGGGCCCTGGCAGCCATGTTAGATTTCCGATCAGCGGCAAAAACAAAAATCTTATATATGACCATCTAATGAACATTTCTGCCAAGTTTGGTTCAAATCTGTTTCGTGGTTTCAGAGAAGAAGAGTTAAATGTGAAAAGCTAACGGACGGACGGACGGACGCTTACCCATGGCAAAAGCTCACCAGGTGAGCTAAAAATGAGCTTCAAAATTATTTCATTTTGGGTTAATAGGAGTAAATCGTATTCATTTTAGATGTGCCGACTCGAAAATAATGCGAACTTTTGTTTAAACACGAAAAATTAATGCTTTCTTATCAAAATATTTGTTTAACATAGGTGGATAGGAAAAGCGACATTTTTTTAAAATGACCCATATCAGGAAGCTAGCTAGCCTGTGTGGTTCCTGGGAAAAATGTGACCAATTTTTCTATCTAAAAATAAGTTGTGACAAACAGGAAGTGGACATGCGGCAGATTCGAAACTATCTTACACGATACAGTTCTCCATACTGATGCTCTGTGCCAGATATCAGGAAGCTAACCTGTCTGGTTTCTAAGAAAATGTGACAAAAATTATTGTGTGACAAATTTTTCTATATAAAAAATAATGTAAGTTCCGTCAAACAGGAAGTGAACATGCGGCAGATTTGAAACTGTCTTACACTATACAGTTCTCCATGCTGATGCTCTGTGCCAAATATCAAGAAGCTGGCCTGTGTGGTTCCTGAGAAAAATGTGACAGAAATTATTTTATGACAAATTTTTCGACATCAAAAATATTCTAAGTTCCGTCAAACAGGAAGTGGACATGCAGCAGATTCAAAACTTTCTTATACGATACAGGTCTCCATACTGATGCTCTGTGCCAAATATCAAGAAGCTGGCTTGTGTGGTTCCTGAGAAGAATGTGACAGAAATTATTTTATGACAAATTTTTCGACATCAAAAATATTCTAAGTTCCGTCAAACAGGAAGTGGACATGCGGCAGATTCAAAACTTTCTTATACGATACAGGTCTCCATACTGATGCTCTGTGCCAAATATCAAGAAGCTGGCTTGTGTGGTTCCTGAGAAAAATGTGACAGAAATTATTTTATGACAAATTTTTCGACATCAAAAATATTCTAAGTTCCGTCAAACAGGAAGTGGACATGCGGCAGACTCGAAACTGTCTTACACGATACAGTTCTCCATACTGATGCTCTGTGCCAAATATCAAGAGCCTTGTCTGTGTGGTTCCTGAGAAAAATGTGACCGAAATTATTTTGTGATGCCGACGCCAGATGACAGATAGTGATCCCTATATGTCGCCTCTGCGTAATGCAGGCGACACAACTAGTAGATTGTTTCATATCTAGATGTTTATCTAGTGCATTCACTAACATTGAAAAAGTAAACAGTGCCTATCACCGCTTAAGTTGTGAGTTGAAGCCTCTTTCATGGTGAGGTGTACTCAATACAATATTATGTGATAAAGTTTTTCAGTGACTTGTGACAAGTTGGTGGTATTTAGCGGGTACAATTCCAATTTCCTCCACCAATAAAACTGACCGCCACGATATATATGAAATATTGTTGAAAGTGGTGTTAAACACATAAACCAAACCAAACCTGAAAAAGTAAATGAGTGGGCAATAGTTGTTTAACGATGAGAAATGTTTCAGTTATAATCTTTGGGAGAACAAGTTTTTTTTTTATGACCACAGATTACTTTCTACAGATGTGCCGCTAGACTGAGTCGACTTTTTCAGATTTCAAATATATGATTGGGTCTTAAATTGTTTACTTCAATATATCTATGGTTTGAGATTTTTAATCTAAAATATATCAATGAGTCATATTTCTACAAGACTACTGGTCAAGGATCAATTATAGTCAAATTGGACGTCAAGCATGAGCACTCAGGAATTACTGAACAAATATTCGAAGAATACAACTACCGGTATGACAAGATTAGAGCTAGACAACCAAATTATAAGTTTGCATCTTTGCATATTCCAAAATAAAATCCAAATAAACCCTTGACTATATATATAAAGACCACGAGGACATGAAAAATAGAAAATGGACATGTTGAAAGTAAAACATTATCTCGACACCTGAGGAACATTAAAAAATAATAATATTTTCCAGATATATTATCAGTAATTTAACATGTGTATCCTGAATGCATTCAAGTCCTTGTGTTTGATTCATGGATTTCATTTCTAATTCTTACCGTTTTGTACATAATGGGCTTCTGAATATTGCCTCATTTGAAAGGAAAAAAATAGCAAATGGGTATACTAAAGATCTCTGCATAATGATGAAACCTGAAGCATTTCAAGACCTTTTTCTATTAATTTCACTACTGATTTAGACCATATTTTCCATATCAAGATGGCACATTTTATAGACATAGATGACCATAGCAGATTTGGGCTATCATGTTTAGTCCCTTTGTTGTTTGCTTTATGCTCTGAAAGTCTTTTAAATTATTTGGCCTGAAATCTTTTGACTTTGATCATATCTGATGAAGTGTGTTACAGACAGATGCTGTGTGCCACATATATCTACATTTTTATGTCTATACTCCTGAACATGTAAAATTGTTGCTTTAATCCTTTTAATAATCAATTTGAAATGTGATGACTAGTTTGTAAATCGTTTCATGCTTTTGTAAGTAGATACTGATGTCTGTTTGAAGACGTGGTAAATATCATCTATAAACCACCATTATTTACTTCCTTTTGTGTTGACATGCTGGAATTTTGCAAGAAAATAAAAAATAAAAGTAAGAGAAAACCGAAGCGGCAATCAACAATGGACAATTCAGAGAAACTGGCAACAAGACAAAGACAAACAAAACAAAAACACAACAAAATATATGTTGGACACCAGCATTCTCAAAGACAAAAAAAACCACAATAAGACATGGGCCCTCCTACAAACAACTATAGGTAAAGACGAACAGATCAACGTTTGCATGCCGAGATTGTAACTGACATCACAACACGGAACTAAGAACGTAAAGATTCATAATATCACAACACAAAACTAAAAAGATTTGCAACACAAACCACACCTAAAAATCAGGATGAACTCACGAATGGCAAAGAGTTTCAAATCTCGCATTTAAAGGTTTTCCAGCATAACTATTATAAAACTAGGATCCATGAACTAATGTATCCCACCAGCATGTGATATTCTGCTAAAGATATTACCCATTACGAGTTAAGAAAAAAAGGGGGCCTCCGTGATCGTATGGTAGATTTACAACTACCTATGCTACCAGTACCTATCACCACTGATGTTGTGAGTTCGAATCTTGATCAGGGCAAGGTGTACAACATTATGTGATATATTATGTCAGTGACTTGCGACAGATCAGTGGTTTTCTCCGGGTCCTCTGGTTTCCTCCACCAATAAAACTGAACGCCACAAAATAACTGAAATATTATTGAAAGTGGCATTAAACACCATAAAACAAACAAAAACAAATGAATAGGAAAAAAACTCACAAGAAATGTGCATTACCTGCTAATGTTCTACTAAGAAATATAAACAAAAATCAATATATATGATAAAATGAAAATAAAAAAATAGCACATCGTCGGAACAGTTCCAAAATTCAATTGAAAATTTTAGAATCAGAGGCAAAATCGATACTACTAAAACACATATACATGACCCCTTACTTTCCTGGCTTAGTACAGGCCATTTGCCATGTTAAACAAGTATTATGGGCCCCAACCTCCCCTCTCAGTTAAATGATGCGGTCATGTGTTTTCCACATGTGAGTAAAATGCAAACCCTCACATATAACATATAAAAGTAAAATCTACCTGAATAAATTATTAATAAAATATATTTAATAGAACCATACCTGAATAAAGCAATAACTAGGTTGACCAGTAACAAGTTTGACATCAACATGTAAAGTGCCGAGATGACAATGAGAACCCAGTCATACTGATTACATCGTTCTATATCTGGATTGGATTCCCACTCACTTTGTATTGTTGTACAAGGTGTTGTACTATTGTCTACAATAAAACGTAGTAGTAAGTCTTCCAGGGAAGACATGTGTCACCTGCGAACTTATTTTCTTTAGATTACTTCATCATTGAAAGTAACATCATGATGAAACAGTATATTATTCTAAATTTTGTGATATAGTTAGTTTTGACTGATGAAGTTTATGAAAATTACATGATGAATTATTTGGAGGATGAGATATTATCATGCGAATAAAAATAATCTATAGCTAAGTTCCATCAAAAAGGATGTGGACATGCGATACAGTTCTTCATACTGATGCTCTGTGCCATATTTCAGGCAGCTAGCCTGTGTGGTTCCTGGGAAAAATGTGACAAATTTTTCTATCTAAAAATATTCTAAGTTGCAGTAAACAGGAAGTGGACATGCGGCAGATTCGAAACTATCTTACACGATACAGTTCTCCATACTGATGCTCTGTACCAGATATCAGGAAGCTAACCTGTCTGGTTCCTAAGAAAATGTGACAGAACTTATTGTGTGACAAATTTTTCTATATAAAAAATAATGTAAGTTCCTTCAAATAGGAAGTGGACATGCGGCAGATTCGAAACTGTCTTACACGATACAGTTCTCCATACTGATGCTCTGTGCCAAATATCAAGAAGCTGGCCTGTTTGGATCCTGAGAAAAATGTGACAGAAATTATTTATGACAAATTTTTCGATATCAAAAATATTCTAAGTTCCGTCAAACAGGAAGTGGACATGCTGCAGATTCGAAACTGTGCTACACGATACAGTTCTCCATACTGATGCTCTGTGCCAAATATCAAGAAGCTGGCCTGTGTGGTTCTTGAGAAAAATGTGACAGAAATTATTTTATGACAAATTTTTCTATATCAAAAATATTCTAAGTTCCGTCAAACAGGAAGTGGACATGCGGCAGATTCGAAACTGTCTTACACGATACAGTTCTCCATACTGATGATCTGTGCCAAATATCAAGAAGCTGGCCTGTGTGGTTCCTGAGAAAAATGTGACAGAAATTATTTTATGACAAATTTTTCGATATCAAAAATATTCTAAGTTCCGTCAAACAGGAAGTGGACATGCGGCAGATTCGAAACTGTCTTACACGATACAGTTATCCATACTGATGCTCTGTGCTTTTGTGACGCCGATGCCAGACGACGCAAAACGACGGATAGTGATCCCTATATGTCGCCTCTGCGTAACGCAGGCGACACAATGAAAGTACAATAAAGTGAGTGATTGTATTTTAATGCCAATTCAGCAATTTTTCACCTATATTATGGTGAGAACAAGTTAATTTTCAATGAAATGATGATGAGGTCCGTTCTGTACTAGACCAACATGCTTGGCTGGATTTTTATAGTGCCACTGAAACAACAGTACGTGGATAGACATGTCGACCCACTCGGACACATTATCCTGATTCCGAACTAACCAGTTGCTCCGTGCTTAGCAGAGAGGCAACACACACCAATTTTATAGTCTTTGGATTGACTCGATCATGGCTCAAACCCACGATCTATCACACTTGAGGCAAGCATGCTGACCATCACATCACGCCACCGATGAGGTGGAGAAAAACAATAACATAAATTAAATGTTGAATAAAGAATATATATATTACAATAATGTGTGGTTTTACTTGTTCCAAAATTTAATCATATACAGCTATCATATTTACCCTCAAATTTGTCCAAAAAGAGTTCACCATAGATCTGCCAGTATGGGATATACATGATCTTCCATATTCTCCAGTATGTCCACCCTGCAGGGTTCCACAAGTCGTAGTGTGCTGGATACATATTGGCATGATAAAGAACACCAACTCCAATCATAAATATAAACAATATTCCAATAAAGCGGAACAGGTCCTTCAACTGAAATGTTAAAGCTCAATGACAAGATCAATAAAGCGGAACAGGTCCTTCAGCTGAAATGTTAAAGCTCAATGACAAGATCAATAAAGCGGAACAGGTCCTTCAACTGAAATGTTAAAGCTCAATGACAAGATCAATAAAGCAGAACAGGTCCTTCAACTGAAATGTTAAAGTTCAATGACAAGATCAATAAAGCAGAACAGGTCCTTCAACTGAAATGTTAAAGCTCAATGACAAGATCAATAAAGCAGAACAGGTCCTTCAACTGAAATGTTAAAGCTCAATGACAAGATATTATGGAAAATAGGAAAATACAATTTTATATAAAACAAAGTCGAAGATAGATTAAATAATAATTTTAAATGATGTGCCTTTATGTTTTTACATATCAAGAGTATGCATACATCACTGCAACCAATGCAGCAGGAACTGCTTACCCTTCCGAAGCATACGAGGTCATCCATGACTTTTGATGGGGTTAGTGTTGGTCGATCGTTAGTTTTCTATGTAGTGTTTTGTAGATCATTGTTTCCATATTCCTAACAAATATTTTATTATGTATTTAATACTGTTCTGATTATATGTAAATTGATGTAACTAGCAGAGAAGACATTTCTAAGTTGTAAAACTTGTGTCTGATCCATTTGTTGTTATCATGAGCAATAAAATAAGTTTAAATCAGATCATTGTTTGTCCTTTTTCCTTTGGCCATTGTATTGTCTGTCATTCGATTTACGGCTTCTGATAACACCTTTGGTATCTATCTTAACCCACATCTGATCACACTCTGATACTCTCCACCCCTTTGGTATCTATCTTAACCCATGTCTGATCATACTCTGATACTCTCCACTCCTTTGGTATCTATCTTAACCCACATCTGATCATACACTGATACTCTCCACCCCTTTGGTATCTATCTTAACCCACGTCTGATCATACTCTGATACTCTCCACCCCTTTGGTATCTATCTTAACCCATGTCTGATCACACTCTGATACTCTCCACCCCTTTGGTATCTATCTTAACCCACGTCTGATCACACTCTGATACTCTCCACCCCTTTGGTATCTATCTTAACCCACGTCTGATCACACTCTGATACTCTCCACCCCTTTGGTATCTATCTTAACCCATGTCTGATCACACTCTGATACTCTCCACCCCTTTGGTATCTATCTTAACCACACTCTGATACTCTCCACCCCTTTGGTATCTATCTTAACCCACGTCTGATCACACTCTGATACTCTCCACCCCTTTGGTATATATCTTAACCCACGTCTGATCATACTCTGATACTCTCCACTCCTTTGGTATCTATCTTAACCCATGTCTGATCACACTCTGATACTCTCCACCCCTTTGGTATCTATCTTAACCCATGTCTGATCATACTCTGATACTCTCCACTGCTTTGGTATCTATCTTAACCCACGTCTGATCATACTCTGATACTCTCCACCCCTTTGGTATCTATCTTAACCCACGTCTGATCACACTCTGATACTCTCCACCCCTTTTGGTATCTATCTTAACCCAAGTCTGATCACACTCTGATACTCTCCACCCCTTTGGTATCTATCTTAACCCACGTCTGATTACACTCTGATACTCTCCACCCCTTTGGTATCTATCTTAACCCATGTCTGATCACACTCTGATACTCTCCACCCCTTTGGTATCTATCTTAACCCACGTCTGATCACACTCTGATACTCTCCACCCCTTTGGTATCTATCTTAACCCATGTCTGATCACACTCTGATACTCTCCACTCATCACTCATGGGTTAAGTGACAGAGAAATCATCATGAATAATGCATCTTGAATGTGATTGGCTCCGCTGTGGTTTGGAGGGCGGGTATTATTATACCCCCCGCAAACAAAGTTTGGGGGGTATATAGGTTTCTCCCTGTCTGTCTGTCCGTCTGTCCGCATAGAGGGTACATGGTTTGTCCGTGCAACTCCTCCTAAAGTTTTTACGCTAAGAAGTTTTTATTTAGCAGATCATTTGTACATATATCAAAGATGTGCATGTGGTAAGGATTTTGATTTTTGTGCATTTTTACCAAAAATATAGATTGTTGAACTTAGTCATTTTTTGGTGAATTTGGCAAAAAGGGTACATGGTTTGTCCGCGCAACTCCTCCTAAAGTTTTTATGCTAGGAAGTTTTTATATTGCAGATCGTTTGTGCATACATCAAAGATGTGCATGTGGTAAGGATTTTGATTTTCATGAATTTTTACCAAAAATATAGATTGCTGAACTTAGCCATTTTTGTGTGAATATGGCAAAAAGGGTACATGGTTTGTCTACGCAAATCCTCCTACAGTTTGCAAGTTAGGAAGTTTTTACATTGCAGAACATTTGTACTCATATCAAAGATGTGCATGTTGTAAGGATTTTGATTTTCATGAATCTTACCAAAAAATATAGATTGTTGAACTTAGTTATTTTTTTTAATTTGTGAATTTGGCTGAAAGGGTACATGGTTTGTCCGTGCAACTCCTCTTACAGTTTTTATGCTACGACGTTTTTATTTTTGTTGAATGCGTTAAACATTATAATTTGACAAATAATATATTTTCCATGTAGACTTAGTTTTCAATAATCTTGGACACAGTCAGAGTGAAGCGGGGGGTATTAGTCCCGCTATGCGGACAGTTCTAGTTTTGTACTTAAATTACATGATGCTGGACCAGAAAATTATTATGCAATACTAGGATATTTTATTTGGGTAGTAAACAATAAATATTAAATAAAATATTTTTGTGAGCTACTGACCAATCGTAAAATTTGGATAGTATAGTGTTTTGTAGATCATTGTTTGTCCTTTTTCTTTTAGTCATTGTGATTTATGGATTCTGATTATACCCCTTTTGTATCTTCAAACCCTTCTTATATTGCTATGTATATAGCAACTTCAAAATGACAGAAAGTAAACAAACAACTCTGAACTGAATGTAATTGTTTTAATTGACCCATGGGTAACGAGTTTAGAGTATCGAAGTGTGATCAGCCATGGGTTATCGACGATAATCAAGCGCATGTTATAAAATATTCCCCATTATCATTTATATGGACTGTCACATGTAATAGTATCTTATAACATTGGAAGATACATTTTCCAATTTACATGCAATTTCATCTATTAAAGTGTATTTATTTTCTAAGGAATATAGCTTACCTTGAAGGAACCACTGTCTAGCTGAATCCATGAAAATGTCCAGTAAAGAAAAAGAACAAGTTCATGGCAGGTGAATGTGACAGGGGCTGTCGTGGTCGTGATCATATGGTAGTTGGATTTATAACTACTTGTGCAATCAGTGCCTATCACCACTAACAGTGCGAGTTTGAACCCGGTTCATGGCAAGATGTACTCGATACACCATTATGTGATAAAGTTCATCAGTTACTTGTGACAGGTTGATGGTTTTCACCGCTTTCCTCCTCCAATAAAACTGCCTGCGACGATATAACTGAAATATTGTTAAAAGTGGCGTTAAAGACCATAAATCACACCAAACCATCCACTTTGTCAATAACCAATACAATCAATTCATATTCAAGTGCTATTATATATATATAGATTCTCCTTCAGTTGTCCGTGGGTTACGATATTTCTCCACTCAAGAGAGTTAAAATAAAAATTTTAACCACAAGCCGTTAGGCGGGTGGTTAAAATTTTTAATTTAACTCTCGAGAGTGGAGAAATATCGTAACCCACATGGGCAACTGAAGGAGAATTTGTTTCTCCCATTATTTAACACAAACTTTATTTCAAAAGCCGTCAAACGAGTCAAATGCGGGGAAAGGCACGAGACATTTTAATCCTCTAGAGGATTACAGATTTTTCCACCACTGGTTCAGCTGGGTTAAATCGACGTCATAATGGGAGAAATATATTTATTTAAAGAAATAATTATTTAGATTTATGTAAAACATCTGAATCAATTAAATTTTATTTTGCATGACATTGAGCACTTAAAATGTGTACTAACATTAATAATTTAATAATAATAAACAAACCATTTCTTTAATCATGATGATTTTTGGTCCAAGGGTCCTTGACATTAACAATGCATGCAGGAATCTCATGTACATCACAAACAAACTAAGACTGTATAATCGCCGTGCCAACTTAGTAGACGGATCTGTGTACAGGAAACGAACAAGTATGGCCGCAATTGTGATGAAATAGAACAAAACATCTAGACTATTCCAGAAATCTTTTATATATCTTTTGAGTCGATACCAAGTTGATTGACTTGAACGGCATGCTTCCTGATTTGAAAATTTGCTTTTTATTACCTCATTATTCCACGGTAAAATCTGAAATTTGCAAAATATTTTTTTTAATTCGACAATTATGATGAATTTACTAAGAACTTTTGGTGTTTTGTATCATTTTCATATCTGCTTCAATTTAATAACCGAGGTACTATCAACTCTTAACAAAAACATCCATCTTAATGTTGGGAAGTAACAGATATGATAAACGGAAGTAACAGATATGATAAACGGAAGTAACAGATATGATAAACGGAAGTAGCAGATATGATAAACGGAAGTAGCAGATATGATACATGGAAGTAACAGATATGATAAACGGAAGTAGCAGATATGATAAACAGAAGTAGCAGATATGCTAAACGGAAATAACAGATATGATATACGGAAGTAACAGAGATGATAAATGAAAGTAGCAGATATGATAAACGGAAGTTTTCGGAAGTAACAGATATGCTAAACGGATGTAGCAGATATGATAAATGGAAGTATCAGATATGATAAACGGAAGTTTTATTTTGGTATATGAATGATTTCTCTCCTTTACAAGAAGAGAATTGTTGTGGTCAAAATGTTTTCTGTAATGGTGGGTGAAAGATGGTAGAACTGTAAGCGTTCTTTCTTTCCGGTGTGTAGAATGTTCGGGTACGTAAATACCCTAGTGTATTTCTACCTTGCACTAGTGTATTTATTCCGTCAGAAAAAATACACTAGTGTATTTCTGTCATGGAATATCTACCCTAGTGTGTTTTATCCAAAAGGAAAGAATACACTAGTGGAAAGAATTCACTGTTACAGAACGATACTGCAGATGTTCCATAAATGAAAAACTAGAAGTTCACACGAGTGTGTTTCGCTCATGTGTTCAAGAAGATTTAATGAAGCTTGCATATGTTAAATTTTGATCCCTACAACTTGAACCCCAATAGACCAAGGATCAGTCGTTTAATCTTCATATCACAATGCTCCTTGGTACAAAATAAAAAATTGTACTTCCATGCCCAATTCTACCAACTGCAGTCTAATTTAAATATAGAAACACAATGTATTTAAGCCATAGACCCTTGGGTCTAAATTTCTGCTAACTTGAAACAACATGTCACAATTATTAAGGCCATTTTTTACCTTTCCTCTATTCCAGTTTATGTTAATTTTTGGAACCCAGAATCTTTGCCACTAAGCCAACTGTGTTTTCAATTCTACAAGACTTGATCTGGATTTCATAAGGGTGCTTTATTCCAAATACAGTTAGAGGAACTGTTGTTTTAGTGAACTAAAACATATTTCTCCCCTTCATTTGGCCTCAAAATTTCATTTTTTCTCTCATTCTACTGATTTGAAATATGAGCATTTGTTTATTATAAATGTGCATTAATCTTACAACTGTGCATTCCAATGTCCTGTGCAATAGCTAATAATTTTAAGTATTAGCACAATTTCCCATGCTTTTCATGTCAGTCTTTCTTATTATAAATACATTAAATAACAATTTACATCAATATAAAAACGTCAATAAAAACTTATAAATAAACAGTGTTAAAACTACTAACCCCTCTGTATTCTTCATAGATAAATAAATAAACAATGTTAGAACTACTAACCCCTCTGTATTCTTCAAAGATATCACCCAATAACCACAGATATATGAGCCACTCATAAATCTTGATCGATTTTACATCAATGTACTCCGACAACTCGATGAGCAAGAATGCGCTAAAACATACCATAGCGGCAAGGAAAATTATCTACAATAATAAAAAGATATAAAAGAGTTGGTATTATATTATTCTCACAATTTTATGTTCTCCCCTTTTTCATAGAGAAGTAATTTTACCTTAAAGATGATTACTTAAATTGGTAGCAAAAATTTAACTACTGTGCAAATCAACACTCTATCTTATTATTTGTTGTACAACACACAGATGACGCCTTACTGTCATATAATCATCCAATCAGAATACTGGATATATAGTATGCAATGTTTTGATTGGCTGTCTTTCAAATTCGAATACGGTACAAAAAACATACTCAAAAAAACTTAATGGCCGCAAGACGAGATCTATGTTTGCTTTAAATTAAGTAAGTTTTTTAACCTTGCTCCACTCACAAATAATCAGGTATGTACTGAAAACCGGTCTTTATAGCAACCACTACGTAAATCAGATTAGGATTCAAAACACACTTACCCTATAATAAATCTGATTTTGATTGTAAACAAGAAAAACTTTACCAGCACAAAAGCCGACAATACTGATATTAAACATCATTATTTCATGTGTGCTAAGTTTGATTATTTGATTAATATTTGACTAAATTATAAATTAAATAATTACCTGCTAATCCTTCAGGATCATCTGATCTCATCGCCAGTTAGTGTTAATTTCGTGTTGCTCAGTATTTAGATTCCAGTGTATTGTTTTGTAGATCATTGTTTGTCCTGTGTTCTGTTTCTTTTGGCCATTGTACTGTTTGTCAAATTACAGCTTCTGATTACACCTTAAAGGCTTTGGTCTCTTCAATCTTTACTTATACTTTCGCCTTAATTGTCGACTTGAAGGCAAAACGAAGTTATATCGTGGCAGTCAGTTTTATTGGTAGAGGAAACCGGAGTACCCGGAGAAAACCACCGACCTGCTGCAAGTGACTGACAAACTTTATCACATAATGTTGTATCGAACGCACTTCGACTGGGTGGGATTTGAACTCACAATGTTGGTGGTGATAGGGACTGATTGCATAGTTAGGTATAAATGCAACTACCATATGATCAAGACCACTAACAAAATGAAATCTGCACTAATCTGAAAAAGTAAAATAACTTACATAATGTAAAAGGAAACGTGTCAGTGGAGCGTACAAAAATCTGAACAGCACCACTTTTTCCTCTTCGTTTATCTTTTGCTTTTTACAGCCAGTGAGACACCCATTCTGCAATATATGGTATTTCTACACTATCCAGTTTGTTTCAGCGTATGCATTGAATATGTAACATGACAAGTCTTCAAAAGTATTGACATTATTCTGACCAGAACATTCCAAGATTTATTACATCTAATCTATCACAAAGATCATTGTATGTTTATGACAACTTACATCTAGTCTCTCACAAAGACCATTGTATGTTTATGACAACTTACATCTAGTATGTCACAAAGATCATTGTATGTTTATGACAACTTACATCTAGTCTCTCACAAAGACCATTGTATGTTTATGACAACTTACATCTAGTCTCTCACAAAGATCATTGTATGCTTAGGAAAACTTACATCTAGTCTCTCACAAAGATCATTGTATGTTTATGACAACTTACATCTAGTCTCTCACAAAGATCATTGTATGTTTATGACAATTTTCTATTATATTAAAACATGCAGAATTAATAATTGTAGCATTTTGTGTAGTACTTTATAACTAACAGATTCTACCATTAGTTAATGGTCAGTTAATTATTCATGGAACCTGAATTTGTGCTGTCCATGCATGGTTATGTTGCATATGAAAGCATGTGGTTGTTTAAGCTCTGTATGTTTGTATTTGTTGTTGTGAAATGATTGATCTTGAGAACCAGTTAAAAAGAGGTGGATGGTATGGCATTCCATTAATCTGTTTAACGAAACCTCACCACGTTTTGTACTGCCTCCTTTTAGTTATCTTGCCAATCAACTGTGTTTTAGCTCAGAAATATGCAACTTCTCTAATCTTACAATATTCCGGAGGAGAGTCCTGACAATCTACTAAGTTGCTGTTTTCACTAAATTTTGCATTGCCACGAAAATGCACTATTGAGTGGTATCATTTTATCGAAAATATAAATCCAGTGACTTAAAATTGATTTATTAGTTTCACGTTACTTATTTTGTTAATATTCTAATTAAGTATTATTTCATCGCATCATTTTACTTGTTTAACCCTGCCACTTTTTATAGAACAAAGCCAGGAAAGTGAGTGGTTATATATTTGTGTGTTAGGGTAT
>MJUT01048110.1:174714-184791 GCA_002080005.1 Gigantidas platifrons | reverse complement strand
TGTGAAAATGTGTCCGATTGTATCTTTTTCAAATGAAAAATCCCCAACAGACCAAAAGAAGTCACCTCTGCGTTTTATTCCGTCCTCGAACTTTATCATAGAAAACAATTGTAACAGAGGACAATATTTCACGGCGGACACTATTTAATCCTACACCATAACCCATAGTCTTGAAACATTCAAGGCTGATGTTTCCTTAATCAAATACTAAAACTTGTTGAAGGCAGTCTATAATAAAACTGTAGATATCAAATTAAGTGCACATGACACGTTTCTGGAATAACCTTCATCGGGTATGCTCAAAGCCAAAATATTAGACAGAAGTAGAAGTAGAATATCAAATTAAACAGTTGTAGTAAGTTTTACACAAAAGTGAGAAATGCAACAGAATTTTAAAATATAGAGTACTTTTGCTGAAAAAACTACGTTTTTTACACTTTTTTGACCTTGTAATGAAATTTATTATTTTCGAAAGTGTTTTTATTATCTTTATTTATATTTAAATATTATCTATAAAAGTACCTTTCATGTTCTGTGAAAGCATTAAACAAGAACATGTCTTTCCCGCTTTTAGCTGTTTTCGCCATTTTTCTCAACACACACCTTGCTAGAATGGCTGTTACTAAATTATGAAAAGAATGTTTAAACAGTGATGGTCAACAATTCCACCAATATCAACAAAACGAACAACCACCTTTCATCTTAACTGAACTCACTAAATGCAAAAAAAAGACATATAGAATCTAACATCGGCAAAAGTGCAATACAGGGAAATCTCCGACACCCGAGGGCGAGGGTAAGATTTCAATCGTTCGCTGACAAGGCTCGCCGAGTCAACGAAAGATTGAAATCTTACCCAAGGGTGTCGGAGATTTCCCTGTCTTGCACTTTTTACCGGTGTTTGATTTTATTTCTCACTGTTATTAGCTGTTACCTAATTGTTTTGCTTACATTCCCGATCGAGCATTTTCCCGCAAATTTTGTTTCCATTGCTGAATTAAATATTCAATTTATTCATATGCATCCGTGTCTTGGCAGTATTTTAAATGTATTTCATAATAAAATACAATGTATTTAATAAATATATGATAAATGTAACTCAAAACTACACCTGTGGCTGTGAAAAAATATTTGAATTTGGTCAAAGGGAGGTAACGTTAGTTACTAACAAGGGAGAGCACTCTATTATTTACTCAAAGTAAACAAACATTGACTGCAAGAGTCATACACCGTAAAACATGAAAGGTGCACGATAGTTAAATTATTAGCTAGCAGAATAGTATACATACATTAATTTAAAAATATTTATGTAATAGAATTGTGGATAAATGAAAGTAATTCAAATCTTGATTGAAATTGCTGAAGCGAAGTAAAGATTTTACCGGAAAAAGGCGTGTGTGAGCTGTCTTGTACCAGGGGGTACAAGACAAGGAAATCTCACACCGGCAAAAACAGGAACTGCTCTATCTCAAAAGTGAGAAATAAAGGAACTAACACCGATAAGAGGGCAAGACGGAAAAATCTCAGACACCCAAGGGAAAGATTTCTGGTCTCCAACGAGGCTGCGCCGAGTTGGAGACCAATAGAAATCTTTCCCGCGGGTGTCTGAGATTTATCCGTCTTGCCCTCTTACCAGTGTTTGATTCTTTTTCTCACTAATTTAATAAAATAATTCCACATTTTTTCTTTACATTGTTTAAAAATAATAATAGAGTGCTCTCCCTTGTTAGTAACAAACGTAAAGACAGAAATTACCTCCCTTTGACCAAATTCAAATACATTTTTTACAGGTATTTATCACTGTTGTAGTAACATTTATAATATGTTTATTAAATACATTGATAAGTGGCTGACTAGATAAATACTATTTAAACGATTTTATTGATACAATGACATTTTGCGAAACGTAACATTTTTATGGGAAAATTAGCGTGATATTCTTATCTCACCCATGGGTTGAGACAAGGAAATCTCACACGGTTTAAAATAGGAACTGTGCTGTCTCATTAGTGAGAAAATAACATGAGACGTCAGAAAATCAGGTCCTGGCTTGGGACAGAAACAAAAATGTGGTGGGGTTAAACCGGTTAATGAGATCCCAACAGTCCTCTCTTGATAACTGGATCTCCAATGGCAACACATATATAAATAAACAAACATTTAAAGAAAAACCTTGCACAGATTTAAAGTACAGCATAAAAATCACAACAATAACCACCAAAGAGGTGTTATCAATAAAACAAAATTATGTATAGTTTTAATCAGTAGTTCATTTTCATATTGTACACTTCAACTCGAGTGTTTCCCAAGTATTTTTTAATTCATTTTTCATTAACAACACCTTATTACTATACACTCATAGTTTCAACTATAATAAAATTAAAGGCAAACAAAAATGGCAAACTGCATTCCTTATTTAAAATCTTACACAACTGGTTTTCACATTTCATCCAGAATAAAGTTGCCATCTGTGGTCTGTTAGCAAATAAAGACCATATAAGCAAATCCTGGTATATTTCTTGTTCATTTGTTTCTCCTACATATTTACCTATAAAATGTTATACAAGATATCACTCACCCTTCTTGTTTTAGCCGTGATTCTTCATGCAAAGAACCTGATTATAATATCAGCACATTAAACAAAATAATAAAGAGTTGGGTACAAAAATATACAGAAAGAAACAAAACATGCACAACTACCGTATAGCGGGTAAATTACGTGGGTTGAAATTTTCGCGATGTCAATGTAAAAGAGGGGTATTTAATTTAAGTGAGCATCAAATTTCGCGGTATCGTGTTCCGGGAAAAAATAAAATTATTGTAATTATTGTATCAATGTTGTGTAACTATATATAACATGCACCTTCTGCAAAACAAAACAAAACTTTCCGGACATAGAACCGACAAATGTAGCTGAAAAAAAAATAAATGAAACTCAAAATGTCTATTAAAACAGTTTATTATTATATACATGTAGGTTGAAACACAAACTTTATAGACAGAATGTATACATCATGTACTAATAGATGTAATTTAAAATATACATGTACAAAATGTGTTTAATTAGTGTGTTTGTTATTTACGACATGCAATTATAATTATGACATGTTTTTATAGTGATCAAACCAATCGATATTGATCATTTGATCATTTGATTGTACACATTGTAATAGCAATTACAGGTGTAATGAAATTGATAGGAAATATGTGCAACTGTTTACACATAGATGTGAGAGAAGGGAATAACAAAATATACATGTACAACTGTATTAATATGTTTTATACACAAGGTCTATATGACATAACTGTGAGACTGTGTGCATACCGCTATACCTTACTATTGCATACAATTATTATATATTTTGCTGTATTGATTGTTCTTTGATCTGTTGAATGTTATGACAACTATAGGTGAAATGAATTTTACTGAAAACGGACTTCAAATTTAACAAGTTTTAATTTTAGCGTTTCGATTTTACACGCTAATAAAGCGAAAATTGGAGTCCCGCGAAAAAAAACCGCTATACGGTATATATTATATTTAAACACATTCCTCAAAAGTTTGTACAACCTCTATTTATTTATTAAGAAGCCTGGCTTTACATATCAACATATTCCATTAATTATAACAGAACCAACAATTCTTCCGTTTTTGTGTATTTACCATGACAGACAGGATCACCCGACCGTGTCTGCCATGGATGAATTGACCAATCAGATTTAAATATGGCGACCGATGACGGGAAACTACGATAGTGTCAGATTGAAAGCCATATTTACAACAATACACAAAAATAATTAAAACGCCTACCTTGCAAACTTATTTTAGTTATATTTTATCAATACTGAAGCGTACACGAAACCAAATGACGTCTGATCATTACGTTTTAAACTGGAAGTCTTCATATGACGTCATGTTGTTAATGTACCAAAGACGTCAACAACATTTCGCGGAATTTTAATTTGTGTGATTTTTAGACCAGGGATATGCAAGAATACATTTTTATGTTCAGTGCTGCATTGAAGAATTACCGTATAATGATTAAACGGTTCTTCTCAGGAGTTCATGCATGTGTACACGGGGTCGATGCACTCGCAAACTTTACATAAACGTCCTTCTATCTCCTAGTACGTCGGTGATCTAGTTTCGGGGGCCGAAATATAAACATTGCTAAAAACGGAAGAAATAGGTTCTTACACTCGTCTCTATTGAAGATCTGGGATTTCTTCCACTCGTGTGAAAAATTCTACTCGTTCCGCTACGCTCCACTCGTGGAAAGACGGAATTTCTCACACTCGTGGAAGAAATCCCTGATCTTCAATAGAGACTCGTGTAAGAACCTATTATTCTTCAATACACTTAGTTTATACCTAAACACATTCAACTAATGTGAATAGAACCACCAATACATGACCAGATAGTATTGTTATATTGAACACATTCCTCCAATGTCTATAGATGCAAGTATCATTGACAGAAGACTAGTTTTATACTCAACCAGAGGCTCTCTGGAGCCTGTAATCGCTCACCTGGATCAAATCTGCTTTCAATAACAACGCAACTGCACTGTGGTGGCCATCTTGGTGGGAGAGCGTGACTGCCGGACACAATTTTGGAAAAGGACCATCGAATAACTATTCCATCAAAGTTTGGTTCTAATTGAGCTACTGGTTCCAGACAAGATGGTTTTTATGTGAATTTCCCATTGGGTCCTATGTTAAACTAAGTTCAGCTGTGCAGCCATCTTGGTCAGAGGGCGGGACCACCAGACACAATTTTGGAAGAGGACCATCCAATGAATATTTCATCAAAGTTTCGTTCCAATTGAGCAACTGGTTCCAGACAAGAAGATTTTTATGTGAATTTCCCATAGGGTCCTATGTTAAGCTAAGTTTGGTTGTGGGGGCCATCTTGGTTGAAGGGCCAAACTGCCGGACACATTTTTTGAAGAGAACCATCCAATGACTATTTTATCAAAGTTTGGATCCAATTGAGCTAATGGTTTCAGACAAGAAGATTTGTATGGGAATTTCCCATAGGGTCCTATGTTAAATTAAGTTCAGCTGTGGCGGCCATCTTGGTCGGAGGTCTGAAATGCCGGACACAATTTTGGAAGGGGACCACTCAAGGATCATTTCAGCAAAGTTTGGTTGAGATTGGTTATGTAGTTTCAGAGGAAAAGATTTTTTTTCAATTTCATCCCCCTTTTTTTTTCTATTTTTAGCTTGGCGGCCATCTTGGTCGAAAGTTGGAATCATCAGACATATTTTTGGAAGGGGGCCATTCAAGGACCATTCCACCAAAGTTTGGTTGCAATTGGCCCAGTGGTTTCTGCGGAGAAGATTTTTATGTGAATTTCCGATAGGGTCCTATGTTAAGGTAAGTTCGGCTGTGGGGGCCATCTTGGCCGAACCGCCGGACACATTTTTGGAAGAGAACCATCCAATGACTATTTCATCAAAATTTAGTTCTTATTGAGCAAATGGTTTCAGACAAGAAGATTTTGATGGGAATTTCCCATACGGTCCTATGTTAAATTAAATTCGGCTGTGGTGGCCATCTTGCTCGGAGGTCTGAAATGCCGGACATAATTTTGGAGAGGAGAAGATTTTTTGTCAATTTCATCCCCTTTTTTTTTCTATTTTTAGCTTGGTGGCCATCTTGGTCGAAAGTTGGAATCATCGGACACAATTTTGGAAGGGGGCCATCCAAGGACCATTCCACCAAAGTTTGGTCTAAATTGGCCCAGTGGTTTCTGAGGAGAAGATTAAAATGTGAAAAGTTTACGACGGACGACGACGGACGAAACCGGATGGCAAAAGTTCACATGGCCTTTGGCCAGGTGAGCTAAAAAGGGCAGTACAGGTAACTCCAAAATGGGTATTGGGATTTACTTCAAAATTGCAGGGAAGGTAGATCTTGACATGGTGCATATTTTTGCAGTTTAAACTTAACATCTATCTCTCATAGTGTTTGAAATAAAGGACGAAAAGTATTAAAATTTTGAAAATTTGATGAAAAAAGGGCAACAACTCCAAAATGGGTTATGGGATTTACTTCAAAATTGCAGGGTAGGTAGATCTTGAAATGCTTCCTAATTTTGCAATTAAACTTAACCTTTATCTCTTATAGTTTTTGAAATATAAGACGAAAAGTATAAAAAAAAAAAAAATTGATGAAAAAAGGGCAATAACTCCAAACGAAAAGTTTAAAATTTGATGAAAAAAGGGCAATAACTCCAAAATGGGTAATGGGATTAACTTCAAAATTGCAGGTTAGGTACATCTTGACATGCTGCATATTTTTGCAGTTTAAACTTAACATCTATTACTCTTATAGTTTTTGAAATAAAGGACGAAAAGTATTAAAATTTATAAAATTTGATAAAAAAGGGCAACAACTCCAAAATTGGTATTGGGATTTACTTCAAAATTGCAGGATGCGTAGACCTTGACATGCTGAACATGTTTGCAGTTTAAACATAACATCTATCTCTTATAGTTTTTGAAATATAAGACGAAAAGTATTAAAATTTTAAAAATTTGATGAAAAAAGGGCAATAACTCCAAGATGGGTTATGGGATTTACTTCAAAATTGCAGGGTAGGTAGATCTTGACATGCTGCAAATTTTTGCAATTTAAACTTAACCTTTATCTCTTATAGTTTTTGAAATATAAGACGAAAAGCATGAAAATTAAAAAAAAAAATTTGATGAAAAAAGGGCAATAACTCCAAGATGGGTAATCATATTTACTTCAAAATTGCAGGGTATGTAGATCTTATCATGCTGAATATGAAAGCAGTTCAATGTAACATCTATCTCTTATAGTTTTTGAAATAAAGGATGAAGAGTACAAAATATGCTTAATTTGCATAATCGGTATAAATCGGCTGAAAGAAAAAATTCACAGAAATACCCGGAATATATGTTAAACTACTCCTTGCCATGTAGCTGCAGTTAAAATTTGAGCTCATTTTTACTTATACTAAAGCAGCAATGGACAATTAAAATTTCATCCCCCCTTTTTCTATTTTTAGCTTGGCGGCTATCTTGGTTAGAAGGCGGGATCACCGGACACAATTATGGAAGGGGGCTATCCAAAGGACCATTCCACCAAAGTTTGGTCTAAATTAGCTCAGTGGTTTCTTAGGAGAAGATTAAAATGTGAAAAGTTTACGACGACGAACGAAACCTGATGTCAAAAGCTCACATGACCTTTGGCCAGGTGAGCTAATAAAAAATAAAAGGTATATATATTTAGGTTTAAAAATTTCAACATCATACACAAGTGTTTAAAAATTTCTCATTAATTTAAAAGTAAAACATAAAACTGCCATCATTAACAGAAACTTCAATCCACTCATTGTAACTGATGAAAACTTTCGTACCAAGGATAGCCCATGAAAGCCATTCAGCTTATTTCCAATGGGGTCCTTTACAAGTATCAGCTTAAAGTTCAAGTGGATATTAAAAGATCAACATGAGCGGGTAGAGGGATTACTTAATTTTAAAATAAGTACATTATCTATGAAAAAATATATATATATAATTGCCATTATTACATTTTTTAATTTTCTCTTTGGACCAAAAAGAATGCATTCTGTTTTACCAAGGTGGAGAGAAAGTTTGTTGTCAACGAGCCATTCACTACAGGATTCGAGTTCTTCACCAAGTTTTTGAGAGATAAATTCAGGATTTTTATGAGAAAACATAATAGTACTGTCATATGCGTACAGAAGTAATTTACAGTCTGAGTTAATGCTTATGGACATGTCATTGACATAACACACTCTTCCAACCTGTACAAGGTTGGATTTATGACGATTAATGCCACACATGACCAGATAATATTGTCTATAGAAGCACTTATCATTGACAGGAGAATAGTTTTATACTCAATCACACTCTTCCAACCTGTACAAGGTTGGATTTATGACGATTAATGCCACACAAGACCAGATATTATTGGCTATAGAAGCACTTATCATTGACAGATAGCTTTATACTCAATAATAATAATAACTAGAGGCTCCAAGGAGCCTGCGTAGCTCACCTGGGTATAATAACAACATCAGCCAATAAAACTTGATAACTTTAGTAAAAAAAATAACAAATTTAGCAAATTTGAGATATAAGATGAAAGTATTAAAATTTAGAACATTTTGATGAAAAAAGGGCAATAACTCCAAAATGGGTAATGGGATTTACTTCAAAATTGCAGGGTAGGTAGATCTTGACATGCTGCAAATTTTTGCAAATTAAACATAAACTTTATCTCTTATAGTTTTTGAAATATAAGACGAAAAGTATTAAAATTTTACAAATTTGATGAAAAAAGGGCAATAACTCCAAGATGAGTAATCAGATTTACTGCAACACTACAGGGTAGGCAGATCTTGACATACTGAACATGTTTGCTGTTTACACTTAACATCTATCTCTTATAGTTTTTGAAATAAAGGACGAACAGTATTACAATTTTGAAAATTTGATGAAAAAAGGACAATAACTCCAAAATGAGTATTCATATTTACTTCACAATTGCAGAGTAGGTAGACCTTGACATGCTGAACATGTTTGCAATTTAAACTTAACATCTATCTCTTATAGTTTTTGAAATATAAGACAAAAAGTATTAACATTTTTGATGAAAAAAGGGCAACAACTCCAAAATGGGTAATCAGATTTACTTCAAAGTTACAGAGTGGGTAGATCTTGACATGCTGAACATTTTTGCCGTTTCAACTTATCATCTATCTCTTATAGTTTTTTAAATAAAGAGTGAAAAGTATTAAAATTTTGAAAATTTGATGAAAAAAGGGCAATAACTCCAAGATGGGTAATCAGATTTTCTTCAAACTTGCAGGGTTGGTAGATCTTATCATGCTGGACATGTTTGCAATTCAAACTTATCATCTATCTCTTATAGTTTTTGAAATAAAAAACGAAAAGTATTAAAATTTTGAAAATTTGATGAAAAAAATGGCAATAACTCCAAGATGGGTACTCAAATTTTGAAACTAGACACCCTAGTGACGATTCAGACAAAGTTTGGTTCAATAGCTTTATACTCAATCACACTCTTCCAACCTGTACAAAGTTGGATTTATGACGATTAATGCCACACATGACCAGATAATATTGTCTATAGAAGCACTTATCATTGACAGGAGAATAGCTTTATACTCAATCACACTCTTCCAACCTGTACAAGGTTGGATTTATGATGATTAATGCCACACATGACCAGATAATATTGTCTATAGAAGCACTTATCATTGACAGAATAGCTTTATGCTCAATAATAATAATAACTAGAGGCTCCCAGGAGCCTGTGTAGCTCACCTGGGTATAATAACAACATCAGATTTATGACGATTAATGCCACTGTCAACAATATTTCAGTTATATCGTGGTGGTCAGTTTTATTGGTGGAGGAAACCGGAGTACCCGGAGAAAACTACAAAACTGTATCACAAAGTGTTGTATCAAGTACACCTCGCCATGAACAGGGTTCAAACTCACAGCTTCAGTGGCGATAGGCACTGATTGCACAGGTAGTTAAAAATCCAACTACCATATGATCACCACCACGACGGCTCCTTCCAACATGTACAGATCCACCAATCTTTATACTTAATCACATTCTACGAAATGCATATAATCATTAATCCATAACAGACTAGATTTATATATAAAAAAAAATAATTCTCAAACGTGTAGAGAACCACTATAATCATAAATATCACCCCTAGTATAAAATGTCCTAGGGGATTTAATTTTAGAGAAAAAATATCCTGGAGGATATTTTCATGGCTTTAAATGGATAAAAAGAATAAGGAAAAAACATCCTAGTCATCAGTATTTTATCCTATCTGATGACAGGAGCCTAGTTTTATACATAGAAACATTTCAACAATACATGTAGAACTGACAATCCATGACAGGAGGCTAGCTTTATACATAGAAACATTCCTACAATACATGTAGAACTGACAATCTATGACAGGAGGCTAGCTTTATACATAGAAACATTCCTACAATACATGTAGAACTGACAATCTATGACAGGAG
>MJUT01048110.1:159092-170556 GCA_002080005.1 Gigantidas platifrons | reverse complement strand
GTGTTGTCTGAAAAAAAAATTCTGAACGAAAAAAAACCCATAACCCCCCCCCTGCAAGTTAAATGGTCGGTCCCTTAGAGGAATAAATCATGACATTCTAATTCCTTTGGTTGCTCAATTGCCTAGAACTATACCCACAATAGTGCGTCCGTGATCTGACAAAATGCTTGTGACGCAGAGGCCAACATGGCAAATCTATTAAAACCACTGAAATCTCTTAAACGGCACGTAGCTAATCAACTGTCATTGACATTATTGAATGCAAGATCGGTGAAAAATAAGGCCCTTTCCATTAGTGACTATCTGACTTCGAACGAAACAGATATTCTAGCACATACCAAAACCTGGCTTGGTTCTACCGTCGATAAGTGTGTTCTTTCTGAACTTGTGCCGGATGGATATGGCATTTAGCACATCGCTAGACCCGAACGAAGGGGTGGAGGTGTTGCGATCATACACAAGTCGAACTTAGTGATTAAGCAAATTCAGCGTAAGAAACATTCTATGCACTAGAATTACTAGAATGCAGCATAAATTCAAATCTGTTTCGATTTTGTAATTTACCGTCCTCCATTTCAAAGCAATAAACTTAAAACAACAAGTTTCTTCAAGGAATGGTTGGATTTCCTTGACTATATATACTATGGACATTCCTGAAGAGATCATCATCACAGGCGACTTGAATTTTCACCTTGATAACAAAAGTGATTGTGATGGACGTAAATTTATTGAGATGCTAAATGATTGTGGGTTGGTACCGCACGTTATTGATACTACACACATCAGTGGACACATCCTCAATGTCATCATTAGTAGATACAACAGCCCTATTCTAATTGGTACACCGTCAATCGAAGATTCACACATTTGCGACGATAAAGGTGTTGCGTCTCTTGATCACTTAGCGGTTCTTTGTCGACATTTTTTTTTGCAATTTGTTTATTTTTCCAAGAACAGATTTATACATACATGATTCTATAAACACAATGTTTCAATGTACAAAAGTTACAATGTAAAAACAAGTTGGTCTTCATAACATACTGTTTTGTAATAACTTTTGAAATTCAAAGTTAGCATTTTAAGTTATACATGTACATATATTTTAGTACAATAGATATATATTAATATTAACCACTCAATACTGCCTCCAGATCTAACCATTTTCTTTTAACGTGCTCCTTTTGTACTGGGGACAGATATATCATTGAAGCTTTTTCAATAATTATAGCATATTTCAGGAATTCAAGACCACCTTCTAAATCAAGGACTTTAGGTCCCTGCATTTGCAGACATATATATAATATTTCAAAATAATTAAAACATTGTTGATTGTGCCCTGGGCTGAACTGTGTTCAGTCAAGCCAAGAATTATGTCCTTTGCATTAAAGGGTAAGCTAAGACCGCATATTTTCAGGAAATTGCCAATTGATAACCAAAAGTTCCGAACATAATTACATTCCCAAAAGATGTGAACCAGACTTTCTTTGGTTTCTGTACAAAATGTACATAGCTCCGTTTCTTTTAACCCACATTTATATAGAAAGGAATTTGTAATTAAGATTCTATGTATAAGTTTATATTGAAAGTCCTGTAATTTAGTATCTTTTGTAACAGAGAAAGGTAACATAATACAGTAAATAAAACTCCAATTATAACATTTAGCATTTTTACATTTAACATGTATTGTTTTGAAAAGTATTTACATGGCTTAGGGTCCCTTTTCAGTCTATCAACAATGTCATTTTCAATTAAGTTTAATTTTCCTATATCCCTCTTATCAGAAGCTTCCATCTATGTGGAATGACACTTAGAATACTGAAATATTCTATAAAATTGATTCTAATATGTATAGTGATTCATAAATTCCTCATATGTAAAAAGCAATTTTATTTTTTGATATCAAATCATTTACAAACAAGAAATGTGTGCATAACAAAATATGCCCGTCTACATAAATAGGGTTTTCCCCTTCCACAGGGGAATTATGTGGACAAGTTTGGTCAAGATCCAATATAGAGAACCAAAGTTATTGTGCAGAAACGATCCTGTTGTCAGAAATCCTATTTATAGTAATGGTGATCTTGTCCTTTGACCTAATGACCCCAAAATAAATAGGGTCCTTCCCCTTCCACATGTGAATCATGTGGCCAAGTTTGGTAAAGATCCAATATACAGAACTAAAGTTATCATGCAGAAACGATCCTGTTGTCAAAAATTCTATTTATAGTAACAGTGACCTTTGTCCTAATGACCCCAAAATAAATAGGGTTCTTCCCCTTCCAAAGGGGAATCATGTGGCCAAGTTTGGCAAGATTCAATATACAGAACTAATGTTATGGTGCGGAAACCACCCTGTTGTCAGAAATTCTATATATAGTAATGGTGACCTTGACCTTTGACCTAATGACCCCAACATAAATAGGGTTCTTCCCCTTCCACAGGGGAATCATGTGGCCAAGTTTGGTCAAAATCCAATCTACAGAATTAAAGCTATCATGCGGAAACCACCCTGTTGTCAGAAATTCTATTTATAGTAATGGTGACCTTGACCTTTGACTTAATGACCCCAAAATAAACAGGGTTTGTCCCCTTCCATAGGGAAATCATGTGGCCAAATTTGGTAAAGATCCAATATACAGAACTAAAGTTATCGTGCGGAAACGGCTCTGTTGTCAAAAATTATATGTATAGTAAGTTACCTTGACCTATGACCTAATGACCCCCCAAAAAATAGGGTTCTTTCCCTTCCAAAGGGGAATCATGTGTCCAAGTTTGGTCAAGATCCAATATACAGAACTAAAGTTATGGTGCGGCAACGATCATGTTGTCAAAAATTATACTTATAGTAACGGTGACCTTGACCTTTGACCTAACGACCCCAAAATAAATAGGGTTCTTCCCCTTCCACATGGGAATCATGTGGCCAAGTTTGGTCAAAATTCAATCTACAGAACTAAAGCTATCATGTGGAAACAACCCTGTTGTCAGAAATTCTATTTATAGTAATGGTGACCTTGACCTTTGACTTAATGACCCCAAAATAAATAGGGTCTGTCCCCTTCCATAGGGAAATCGTGTGGCCAAATTTGGCAAAGATCCAATATACAGAACTAAAGTTATCCTGTGGAAATGACCCAGTTGTCAAAAATTTATATTTATAGTAACAGTGACCTTGACCTTTGACCTAATGACCCCAAAATAAATAGGGTTCTTTCTCTTCCACAAGGTAATCATGTGTCCAAGTTTGGTAATGATCCGATATACAGAACTAAAATTATTGTGCGGAAACCTGTGTGGACGCCCGCACGCCGCCTGCCGCCCGCCATACCCAATCTCATAATACGACCCGTCTCAAAACGGGCATATAAAAAGACACTATTTTCACAACATATTTTGTTCATACACATATTACCACCTATTTTTATCAAAGGATTTAACCATATGGGCTGGCTCAAGACGTGTCGAATATCCACCAACTCCCCCTTTTCCTGTTTCAGCTCTGATAAAGTCAAAAAAACATCTTTCCAAAAAGGGTTAACTTTTTCTGCTTTTTTTCTAGACCCTCTTTACTCAAGTATAATATATTACTTCCTCCCCATTTTTGCATAGAACCCAATAAAAGTACTTTCCAAGGTGAATGGTTGAAAGGGTCAAGTAATTTATGAAGCCATGACATTTTAAGGGACCTACCATTTAACTTATGGGATTATTTTTCGTTCAGAAAATTTTTTTCGGACAACACGAGAGTTACACTATTTAGTTTTTTTGTTGCGCAGAGCGCGAATTTTTCTTCCAGAATTTAACATTAGGTTATATGACAAAAACTCTGAATCAGATTTTTTTTTTTTCAGCAACATTGGGAATCAAATATTTTTTAAGGAAAAACCCATAACCCCCCTTCAAGTTAAATGGTCGTTCGCTAAGTGCTTTGTAAAAGGATTGAATATTTGGCATTTTTAGTCCCCCTTTTTCATATTATGGTATTCAGCACATAGCTAGATCCGAACGAAGGGGTGGAGGTGTTGCGACCAAACACAATTCGAACTTAGTGATTAAGCAAATACAGCCGGGTGTAAGAGACATTCTACGCACTTTGAATTACTAGAATGCAGCATAAATTCAAATCTGTTTCAATTTAAATGGTCGTTCCCTAAGTGCTTTGTAAAAGGATTGAATATTCAAGTTAAATGGTCGTTCCCTAAGTGCTTTGTAAAAGGATTGAATATTTGGCATTTTTAGTCCCCCTTCTTCATATCATGGTATTTAGCACATAGCTAGATCCGAACGAAGGGGTGGAGGTGTTGCGATCATACACAATTTGAACTTAGTGATTAAGCAAATTTAGCCGGACGTAAGAAACATTCTACGTAATTTGAACTACTAGAATGCAGCATAAATTCAAATCTGTTTCGATTGTTTGTAATTTACCGTCCTCCATTTCGAAGCATTTTCTTTCATAATATTTTTTTTATTGAAATCTGTACATTTGTTAGTTAAAAAACATCGAATACCGGTACCTTATCCCGCCTCGTTAATGTTAGTATAAACGATTTAATATATAGTTATTAGTATTTGTTAGTAAGTACATATATAAGTTAATAAAATTTCTAAGCATCATACATACACATGTAGACAGTACCCTTGAATATTTACGATCAAATAATAGATGATCATATTATATATATTATATTTATCAATATAGTTTCTAACAAAAATACAGATTTTCAATTATACATTTTTTTGGGGTTAAATCTAATAATAATATTATGTTTTAAGTATTTTAGGATATAAGAAAAAAATATATACTTTTGGTTAACTACTTCGTTAGAACCAAGAAAATAATAGAAAAAAAAAACAATAAAGATAAATAAAGAATTGAAAAAAAAAAATTAATATAGTGTAATAATAATAATTGGGGGGAAAAAAAGCAAAAAACTAAGAAAACTGATCAAATTGAGGGGAAAAAAACAGAAAACATACATGGGTCGGAACAGAGGAGAAGACTTTTAAGCAATTTTCCCATAGGGTCCTATGTTAAAACTATGTCTGCTGACGGCGGCCATCTTGGATGGAGGTTGGGTTCACAGGACATAATTTTGAAAGTTGACCACCTAAGGATCATTCATGCCATGTTTGCTTTAAATTGACTTGCTGGTTTCAGAGGAGAAGACTTTTAAACATTTTTTCCATAGGGTCCTATGTTAAAACTAAGTCGAGTCATGGTGGCCATCTTGAATTTCCGATCAGCAAATGATTCACAAGTTTAGTACAGGACCACCCAATGATCATTCCTGTGAAGTTACAATTCAATTGGCTTAGTGGTTTCTAACAAGAAGATTATTAAAATTTCGACCAATCAAAACACATTATGGGCCCTGGCAGCCATGTTGGATTTCCGATCAGCACCAAAAACAAAAATCTTGTATATGACCATCTAATGAACATGTCTCCCAAGTTTGGTTCAATTTGGTTCAAATCTGTGTCATGGTTTGAGAAAAAAAGATGAAAATGTGAAATTCCCAAGGGTCCAATGTTAAACAAAGTTGAGTCATGGCGACCATCTTGAATTTCCGATCAGCAAACGATTCACAAGTTTAGTACAGGATCACCCAATGATCATTCCTGTAAAGTCACAATTCAATTGGCTTAGTGGTTTCTAACAAGCAGATTTTTAAAATTTCGACCAATCAGAACACATTATGAGCCCTGGCAGCCATGTTGGATTTCCGATCAGCGCCAAAAAAAACAAAAAAACTTGTATATGACCATCTAATGAACATTTCTGCCAAGTTTGGTTGAAATCTGTTGCGTGGTTTCAGAAAAAAAGATGAAAATGTGAAATTCCCATAGGGTCCAATGTTAAACTAAGTCGAGTCATGGCGGCCATCTTGAATCTCCGATCGGCAAACGATTCACAAATTTAGTACAGGACCACCCAATAATCATTCCTGCAAAGTCACAATTCAATTGGTTTAGTGGTTTCTGACAAGAAGATGTTCAAAGTTTCAACCAATCAGAACACATTATTGGCCCTGGCAGCCATGTTGAATTTCCGATCTATACCAAAAACACAAAGCGATTAGAGGACCATCCAATGAACATTTATGGCAAGTTTGGTTGAAATCTGTTCAGCGGTTTCAGAGAAGAAGAGTTAAATGTGAAAAGCTAACGGACAGACGGACGGACGACGGACGCGTACCCATGGCAAAAGCTCACATGGCCTTTGGCCGGGTGAGCTAAAAAGAAGAAGAAAGAGCATAAAGCATTATGCATGGTCCCTATTTTGTAATAAAGTACTCCAACAGTTCCATGAATTGTTGAAAACTTCTAGGTTTTCTTGTTTAATGGCCATTATTCGTTCTGTACTATAAAGCTCTTGGAGTATATATATATAAGGCCTGTTAAAGCAAGGTTTTTTGAAAGACATCTACATGTGTATATATAGTATTTAATTGCTAGTAAAATTTTGTTGCTGATAAGTGTGTTTTTTTCCTTGTGGTAACCCAAAATGAATGTCTTTTTGTTATAGTTTAAAGTAAAATTACCATTTTTAAGTGTCCAATTATCTAATGCTTCCAGTAGAATCTGGACATTTTCACATTCCCACAACAAATGTATCATATTTTCATTTTTTTTTTACAAAAACTACATCGTGGATCTTATTTTATTTTGATCTTATATAGAAAGGTGTTTGTAGTCAATCTGAAATGGTTAATTCTGTATTGTAACCACTGAAATTTACAATGTTTTGTAGTTTTGAAAGGAAGTTTATAAATTTGTTTAATTTCATTCTCTGTCAATTCAAACATTGTCATTAAGTTTTGTTTACTAGTAGGTTGAAAATGGTTCTTACTCAGTATTGCATACATATCTCTGGTTCCCTTTTTACTTTCCATCTCGAAGCAATAAACTTAAAACAAGTTTCTTCAAGGAATGGTTGAATTTCCTTGACTATACTATGGATATTCCTCAAGAGATCATCATCACAGGGAACTTGAATTTTCACCTTGACAACAAGAGCGATTGTAATGAACGTAAATTTATTGAGATGCTAAATGATCGTGGGTTGGTACAGCATGTCATTGGTGCTACACACGTCAGTGGACACACCCTCGATGTCATCATTAGTAGAGACAACAGCCCTATTCTAATCGGTACACCGTCAATCGAAGATTCACACATTTGCGACGATAAAGGCGTTGCGTCTCTCGATCAATTAGCGGTTCTTTGCCGACTTAACATTGTCAAACCTGTTAGACAAAGAAAGTCACTGACAATTCGAAAGATCAACAACATCAACATTGAAAGCTTCAAGGCTGACTTAAACAGTGGGTGTTTCCTTCATGACCAGGATACAGTGCTAGACAAACACGGAATGACACTCTGACGAACTCCGTTATTCTAAAACCGAGCATCGGAGAGCCGACAGAATGATGCGGAAAACAAAACTTTAGGTTCATAAATTGATTTACAAAGAACTGTGTATCAGATCAAAGAAAATACTCCTGTAATGTAAGATCGACTATTACTCAAACAAAATTGCGGATATTGGATACGATCGGCGATATGGATCCTCTTCGGGCAGATGTACGATTTGAAGGTCGTTCACTAACTGATTTCACCCCTGCTTCTGTCGATGAGGTGAGAAAAATTATTCTGAAAGTGCCATGTAAAGCTTGCAAACTCGATCCAATTCCAATGACGTTATTGAAAACCTGTTTAGACAGTGTCGCTACTACAATAACGACGATTATGTCACTATCAACATCTGTGGTACCAACATCTTTTAAAGGAGCAATTATTCGACCTCTTTTGAAGAAACGCGGGCTGGATAAAGACATACTTAATAAACAGCTGCGCCAATAGCACATGATACGCCCTTCGTCAACATTCATACATTATTTGTAAAGACTTTCTTTCCCATAACTCTGGAATGAAAAATCGAAATTTCACCAAAAAGTATACAGACCATACGACTATCAATTCCAATAACTGTGCGAAGTTTGAAGTGAATTGGCCAAGGGGTTCTCAATTTACAGCGTGACATACGAAAAATTGCCTACAATTTGATGAATAAAGTCCCATAACTCTGGAATGAAAAATTGAAATTTCACCAAAAAGTATACAGACCATAAGACTATCAATTCCAATAAATATGTGAAGTTTGCAGAGAATTGGCCAAGGAGCTCTCAATTTACAGAGCGACATACGAAAAATCGCCTACAATTTTATGAATAAAGTCCCATAACTCTGGAATGAAGAATTGAAATTTCACCATAAAGTATACAGATCGTAAGACCACCAATTCCAATAACTCTGTGAAATTTGAAGTGAATTAGCCAAGGGGTTCTTAAGTTAGTGCGCGACATGTGAAACAGACAGACGGACGGACGGACGGACGGACGGACACTCGGACATTGGTATACCATAATACGTCCCGTCTTAAAGACGGGCGTATAAAAACTATCGTCCGGTACCTAATCTTTCGTTCATCTCCAAAGTGCTAGAAAGGGTGGTCTAGAGTCGCCTAGAAAACCATTTAGCGTCTAATTATCTCCATGACCTTGTGCAATCCGCCTATCGTGCTGGTCACTCTACAGAGACAGCGTTACTTCGTGTACACCATGATATACCTGTGCGCTTGACAAAAACCGTTGTGCTGTTTTAGTGATGTTAGATATGTCAGCTGCGTTCGATGTGATTGATCATACCATCCTTCAAAAGAGATTAGAGTATTCATTTGGGATTTCAGGTGGGGCACTACAGTGGTTACTCTCTTATCTTCAAGATAGGACTCAGCGCATAGCCATAGGTTCTGTCCTCTCTGATGAATTCCACCTTCAATGCGGTGTTCCTCAAGGATCCGTGTTTGGATCTTAACTATATTGCATCTTCTTGAAGCCAATCGCCAAAATATGCAGGCGTCAGAATATGTCTTATCATTTCTACGTGGACGATACACAACTCTATTTCGTATTCGAACCACTTGAAAATTGGATTGACATATCGAAACGACTCGAAGATTGCTCAACTGATATTAGTTCATGGATGTGTTTGAACATGCTTAAATTGAATGAGGACAAAACTGAAGTAATGTTGTTTGCTCCCAAACACCGAGTGAAGGATTTGCAGGATTGTCATCTTACCTTTGGAGGAAATGTCGTTACGAGCTCTGAATGTGTTAATAATCTTGGTGTTTACTTCGATAAAACACTATCAATGAACCAACAGGTTAGCTCAGTTTCAAAATCCTGCTTTCACCAGATACAAAATATTGGCCACATACGTCCTTACATCACAGAGAACGCCTGTAAAACATTAGTCTGTTCTTTAGTGACCTCTCGATTAGACTATGGTAACGCTTTGCTTTACGGACTACCAGCGAGTATCATTCAGAGATTGCAGAGAATTCAGAACACAACTCCTAGAGTCATTACAAGGCAAAAGAAACATGATCACAGTACTCCGACTCTAGAGACTCTGCACTGGCTTCCCATACATTACCGAGTGCAATACAAAGTCTTGTATTTAAAGCGTTGAAACAAGAGGCACTGTTATACTTAGAAGAACTTGTGAATATATACAAGCCATCAAGATCATTAAGATCCGAAAACAACACAACACTTGTAACACCAATTGTACGAACTAAGAGTTATGGAGAAAGTATATTCGATAAAGCAGCCGCCTCTCTGTGGAACGATTTGCCAAACGAACTTAGAAATGTACAGCCAGTGAACGTTTTCAAAAAGAAACTAAAGACTCATTTTTTCAGACAAGTGTTTTTAAGTTTTTAAATTTGTTTTGTTGAATATGAACTTTTCTTTCCAGTGATACCAGTTATAGTGCAATTGACTTTTTATACCCTCTGTTTTAATAGGAGATGTGTTTCTTACATGTATGTTCTATGACAAGGTATCATCTGTTTTATGTTCATTATTCCGTGATAGAGCCAAAGTTTTGCCTAAATTGCATGTGACAGTATAAATTTTTAACCTTAACCTAAAGGCTATCATATGAGTTCAATTTCTTTTTCCCTTTTCTTTTATTTTTTAATTCCTACATATTTTAGAACTCTATATGTTGTATATATGTATATACTTTTTGATTTGGACTAGTTTTTCCATTTCATATTTTTATCTCATTGTGTCATTTCTTGATATATGTTTTGTTGTACATGTATATTGTATTTTATGCACTGTAAAGCACTGAAAGTAACATTGTTTTAGATTAAGCGCTATAGAAGAATTGTAATAATAATAATTACAATGATAGTAATACACAGTACAAATAAAAATGTGCATCTGACACACTTGTCAATACAAAATTTGTTGTCGACAGCAGTTGGTTTTCATACCTGATACACTTCAGGGCTCTATGATTCATACCAGCTCCCACTAGCCCCTGGCTTGGGAGGAAAATTTTTTTACTCGCTAACAAAAGTATGTTACTAGCCAGATTAATAAAGATACTAATTCGTATTATATAACTCCAATATGTATTTATTTCTTTGACAATAACAAAGGCAATTTTATTATAAGTCCAATTTCATTTACTGTTTTTCAAAAGACTAAAGTATTAAAACTGGTTTACTGTAGCCAAAAACGTACTAGTATATTATAAGTTAAGGATTGATTTGATTGATTTTTGGTGTTTAACGCCACTTTCAATAATATTTCAGCTATATCATGGCGACCAGTTTTAGTGGTGGGGGAAGCCGGAGTACCCGGAGAGAACCACCGACCATGGGCAAGCAACTGGTAAACTTTATCACTTGCGGTTGCGAGTCGAGTGCATCCTTTTACAAAGCCGGGCGCGAACCCACGCCGTATTGGTGATAGGCTTGTATGAGTTGTTAGATCCAGCGACCTAACTCATTGAGCCACCCTGGCCCCTTAATAAATATATATTGTATTGCATACTTAAAAGACGTATATAGAGCTTCCATGGTACTAGTAAAGGTGACAATTGTAGCTGTTGACTTAATGAGAACCGTAGGCCTTGAAAACATTTCCTGTGTTTCTGGTAATTGGACCAACCTTAAAGGAGAATGAACCCAACTGATGATTTGGGGTTCAAAACACTAATATAATTTTTGGAATGCCGTCATAATGGATAGAAATTTAGAATATCTATCCGTTATGACGGAATTCCAAAAATGATATTATTGTTTTGATGCAGTTAAGCTGAACAGGTAAATCGGAATAGATGGAGTTACGTCACTGATAAGTGAAAAATGGAAGTCTGCATGTTTAGTGGGAAATTTAAAATCAATTGGATATAAAAAGTCATATTTTCATTTTTTTATTACATGTACTTCTAAATTCTGTAAAATCTCAAATCATCAGTTGGTTTCGTTCTTCTTTAATTTATAATAGTACCTTATACAATCTACCCCTAACTTTTTTAACCATCTTTAACAAGCACTATTAATGTCAGAGGATTTTTCCTACGAAATGTATTTGGG
>MJUT01048110.1:148219-158729 GCA_002080005.1 Gigantidas platifrons | reverse complement strand
TCATAAACCCTTGATGATATATCAATATTTGACCACTACAATCCTATTATATAGTACAACACCGATCAACAACACTTGACTCACTTTGACCTACTTTTCATGGTTGAATGAGTTTGATAGATTTTTAGTTCGCCTCAATGAAGTTGTTTCCATGATGTGCGTGTCCATGTCCGTGTCTACAATGGGTTAAGTTTTACGTCCGATTTCAAAACTCAGGAACTATAAGTGGTAGTTATATATATATAGGATGTTATAAACTTGAATGTGTATGCATCTTGGGTGGTATGTCAGCATCCATGCAAAAGGAGGTCACTGCGACCCATATGTTATGCTTCTTTGACTGGTAAAGTTTTACATATGAGTTCATACCTCAGCAACTGTAAGTGGTAGGATGTTGTAAATTTGTATGTTGATGCATATGCATCCATGCAAAAGTAGGTCACTGTGACCCAAATATTACAAGGCGAATTATGTAAAATATCATTGATTACCATTGTTTTATTTTGGTGAATATTGCAGAATCTCATAATATTATTGATGGCAGGGCATCTGTGTCTTTTAGACACATCCTCTAGTTTATATTATCAACAAATTAGATGTTTTATTTCAACAAAATGATAAGATGGAGATGAATTTTTTTTTCAGAGAATTTTTTAAATAATTTATTTAAAAATCCAGCCGACAAGAGTGAGAAAAACAATAAAACTAAAGACTGTAGATAACGACAGTGGAAAACCGTTGTAATATCATGACCTTAACAACAAGGGTGAGAAAAACAATAAAAGTGGGAGTATCCTGTCACAATGCACGTGGCTTCCAAGTTAAAACACATTTCGTTATCCAATCCTATTTCAAGATTCAACACAGTATGCCGGGAGATATCTCTGTTGAAAGGAAGTCTTATAATTTTAATCATTTATTATGTACTGTAGCAATAAAATAAATATACAACTTTGGCTCTTGAGAGTACTTCAGCTAAGTATAAATTTAGACCGGTCCTTGCAGCCAAAGTTTATTAGCATTCGTGAGAAGCAAACTTCGGATGCAAAGGACACACCCGCCAATTCAAATCAGAGGAACACAGCAGGGTTCCGAGGGAGCGCAGCAGGGGCTCCAGAAAAGCCAGGCAACGCAGCAGGTTGCCCAACTTATCTATTGAACTGACGGTGGTGGTAAGAACTGAATTCTTGGGGGAATAATGAAATTTTGTGTCTAGATGCAGAAAAAAATTTAATAATGTCCAAAAACTCAGGTGAGAAAGCAGCTGAGTACCCCCAAGAATGGAAGGAAAGGGAAGTTGGGATAGCCTTCAATATGTCGTCGATAAGAAATCATGACAATATAGTAAATACAAGCGTATAATTACGTATCAGCAATCATAAACAAATACAAGACAAGATGAAATGCTTCTATTAATGTACTGAATATGCATCCAATTATAAAAAGAAAATTTTTTAAAATACATGTAATAAACACTATTCACACAATAACCTCGAGTTCAACATTCAGTTAAACTTTGTTGTGCATATTTAATTGAAGATGGAGAAATTTTAATATATCTGCAGTAACTATCTGATTTCCAGCGACCTAACACCTTGATCATATGGTCTTCGACGTGTGCTTTGCCCGCACTGCTTGCAGCACCTGACCTGAAAGAATGTCCACTATATGACTTTGAGTCAAACCCACACAACTGTAACACATATTTTAATTTATCTAAAAAATATTGTCTCGTTAAAACTTCATAAACATCTGTAGCAAAGAGTGGATCAGAAGCGGATGTTACCGCAAATTTTGAATTTCTCTTACTGATGTACTTTTTTATAGCAGTTAGTGGACAAATAACGTTATTAATTTCAAAAAGTTTAATATCGATACCTTTACGGAAAGGATCAGTCTTTGACTCTTTTAATCTTAAAATAACATAATCAGACTGAAAAATTACATCTGACAAGCACAAATGAATTGACGGGTCAAATTTATAGCTGTTTACTACAGTAAATTCACCACATCTTAAAAATGCAAAAAAAGCTATAATGCAAACTGTTTCTATCAGACAATCAATATATTCATTGAAAACACCTTTCCTAAGTCTCTGACAAATTTGATTCAAAACCGGAAAGGTAATAGGCAATCTGGTCCTAGTATGCGAACCTTGTAGTCTCTTTACAGAATTTAATATCAAAGTAAGTCTAGATAACATATTACCACCTATCGTTTCTAGAGGGTTATGGCACCCCGATTTTAAATAAACATGTCTAATACCACACAAATAAAGTTTGATAGTTGTATGTTTAAGTTTCAAAACTTTAAAACAATGAGCTATGAAATAAATGAGTATGTCTTCTGATACAGGAGGTAAAAAATGTGAACTATAATTAAAGTTATTCAACAATAAAAATCGTTCAAAATGAGAAAACCCGATATTATACAACGATCTTGTCCTATCAGCAACAGCATGAGTCCACAAATGTTCTACTGTCCTGTTTAATTCCACATTACCTCGTAAACACTGGGGGGCTTGTGCGGTAGCTGCTCTGCATGTGGGGCGAGAATGCAGAACTTTCCAATCTGTAAACGAGACAAAGCGTCACTAATGTTATTTTTACGACCTGGAACATGTTTAGCAGAAAATTGAAAATTATTTACACAGGCACACCAAGTAAGCTGTCGCATAAGTTTCATTATTTCGAGACATTTTGATCTTCCCTTGTTTACAATTGACACAGTGCCTTCATTGTCACAATGAAAAAGTATTTTCTTACATTTCCATTCGAACCCCCACATGAGAGCAGCCACAACGATTGGATAGAGTTCTAAAAACGCCATAGATAAAGTCTTATCATTTAACAATGGTAGTTCTTCTGGCCACGCTGAGCTAAACCATTTCCCTTGATAAAATCCCCCAAAACCTAATGTTGAGGATGCGTCCGTAAATAATTGCATGTCAAAATTCGAAATATAATAAGTATCATAAAACATGTTCACACCATTCCAATTAAGTAAAAATCGCAGCCAAAATTCTAGATCGACACGTGCTTGTCTTCTTAAATTAACATAATAATTTAGTTCTTTCACCTGTGTTGACAGTTTTATGAGGTAGGAAACGAATGACCTGCCAGGCACAACGACACGTGATGCAAAATTCAGATGTTCTAATAATTGCAACAGTTCCCGTTTGGTACATGAGGATTTTTGTAAAACTGAATTTATGAATTTACAAATTCTATCAATTTTGTTTTGCGGCAGCCTGGCTTCTAATTTTTCGGTATCCAATATAATACCCAGATATTCAATGCATGTAAGTGGACCCATAGTTTTATGCTTTGCTATGGGAATGTTTAACCGTCTAAAAATCATTGTCATCAAAGCCATCGTTCTTTCAGCGTCGAAATTTGGGGGATCAATAGTAAGAAAATCATCCAGTAAATGTAAAATATGTCTCACATTATAATTGTGTTCCGCTATAAAGCAAACAGCGGAAGATAAATTGTCAAATATTTTGGGACTGCTACGGCACCCGAACGATAATCGAACATAAACATAATAATACGCTTCCCATTTGAAACAAAATAATGGCCATTGACTCGGTAGAACAGGACATATTTTGAAGGCGTTTTGAATATCGAATTTACACAGCTTAGTCCCCTTACCATATTTGGTAATAATTTTAATAGCATCGTCGATCTTAACGTATGTCATAGAACACAAGTCTTTATCAATAAGTTCATTAACGCTAACAACATTGTCATTATGAGGTGCAGACAGATCTAGAATAAGTCGTTTCTTTTGAGAATATTTTCCCTCGGCCACACCTAACGGACTCACTCGATATTTTTCAAAAGGAAGTTTACAGAAAGGACCATAAACAAAGCCGTTATCAAGCTCCTTGTTAATTAACTCTGATACGATATCTTTCTGCGACCTTGCACTTAGATTGTTTCTACATTCTTTAGTCTCGAGATTGTCAAATTTCACCAAAGTATCAAAACCGTTTCTGAAGCCATTACAGATATATTGTACAAAATGCTTATCTGGATGACTCATCAGTTCATGTTCTAGATTCGAAACATTAATAGGAGTCGTGGCGTGCGTGGGAAATTTTCCCAGTCATTTTTGAGAAACCTTCGATGCTACTTTGTCGACAGAACCACTCGCAGTCTGATTAGCTGAGGTAGTTGCAGCTGGGCGTTTACCACATTGTAGCTGGGAGTGGCCAGTTGACTTACATTTAGAACAGATGTGTGAATAAGAGCAAAAGTTTCTGGTACAACCCTTGTTATTAAAGTTATTACAAATCTCTTTGCCATCATGAAAAATTCTAATTCTCCCGTACTTGTCTCCCTGTCCGCGATCGTTAACGTTGTTTCTGGCTCTGTTATCGGAGGGAAAATTGCTCTGATTTCTGAGCTGTAATGGACAAAATTCTGTCGTGTGATCGCACATGTGGCATAATTTACAAACATTGACTTGTACACCTGCCGCAACAATGGCCAAGAGATCGCGATCGCGCTTACTCCAATCTACTTTAACATGGTGTTCACGAAGCAAAGTAGCTGATTTGGCAGAAAACATTTTATGGTAGTAGTAAAATACCTGACCATAAAAATTACTAATATCAATAATATCCTCACCATATACATCCAATTCGGTACGCCGGTCAGGGTATGCAGCGGACATTATTCGCTTAAATTTGCCGAAAGCCTTGATAAATTCTTGAATGCTTAAAGCTCGATTCAAGCGGATATCTGGTTTCCCGGGAAGATTTACTTCTATATTATCTGCTATAACCGTATGGGACTTGGGACATTCATAATTGGGAATGAGTAGTGAAGCAAGATTAACATCCTTACCCTCAATTATCTGGCGTTGGAGGGACGGAGAAACAATATCGATATTTGTGAAAGAATCAGACCTTACTCCATGTTGACCGATCTCATTATTGGTATTTTGCAGAAGATTTTCATGGATATTGCTCTGAGGAACAAAGCATCTGCGGTGTTTTGTGAATACCACTTTTGCAGGGTAAACCCATTTTTCGCATCGTAAATTTTTTCAGTTTGGTTGCTTTTTAAGAGTTGAGTAACCGTATCCTATAATCCGCTGAAGCACTGGGTCATGGACGCAAAAGCATTTAACACGTGACTCATGTTTCCTTCGGTGTTAGCGGCACTACTTGCAGGGCGTTGTTCTGCTGGTATCGTATTCATACGCGTTTCATTACTGTCGTTGACCGCACTACTTCCAGGGATTAGAATTGGTATAGTATCCATCCGCGTGTCACTATCAGTCGTCGTAATACCTTCTATATTATTATTTACGGCAACAGTACTGTTAATTACCGTTTTATCAGAATTAGCTTTAAAAAGTTGTAAAAGAACTTTCTGGCTTAGAGTAGCTGGTACTTCAATTCCCACACCTTTTAACTCTTGAACTAGTTTTTATTTGTCCCATGTTGTAGGATCCTCTGATAGGGAGGATGGAGAATGATCATAAGGGCGTTTCCTGTTGATTTGTCTTTTTGACTTTCTAGTTGCCATTATAAGTGTTTACGAAACGTGATACAATGTTAAAAGTT
The DNA here is from genome assembly GCA_002080005.1 of Gigantidas platifrons. Lineage (NCBI taxonomy): Eukaryota > Metazoa > Mollusca > Bivalvia > Mytilida > Modiolidae > Gigantidas > Gigantidas platifrons. The sequence continues at coordinate 153,151 of MJUT01048110.1, read as the reverse complement.
AATAACTCACGTGTAAAAGTTAAGATGAAATAAATCCCAAACACAATAAATATCCGACTATGAAATGAAAAAAGTCAGATCACATATCCAAATAGTTTGTATGTAATAAGCAGATTAATAAAAGCGATAATCCATGAATGTTTATAAGTAATAGAAATGTATATAACGCATTCAAAACGAATCAAAATTAGAAAGCTAACTTCCGAAGAAAGAAATTGCTTCCCTCTTTCCGACAGAGAACTTGCAAGCTGCTGGGTTCACCATTACGTGATTAAGCTGCCATAAAAGGAGACGACCGATGCAAACGAGGCTGTGCATTTCATGTAACCAATAAACATCGCTTATAATATATAATAAGCTCACACCATTGAATTGTGGTTGACTCTTTTTATTGTATGCCAAAAAGAATATCTAATGGTGATATTCAAAACTTATCCTTGACCTGAGCGATTCATTTCCCACATAGTATTAAAACTAACCCAGGTTTCGTAATTTTATTTTCAAACATGCATTTATATTATTTTTGGCATTGATTTATTAACTGGGGACAGTCAGGTGGTCCAGGGTCTTCATGCATTTTCTATCAGAATAGTTTGTTGTTTTTTTTTGGTCAGAAGCTTCTTTTCACAAATCAGGTACTGTGGTAGATGATTAAAAAAATGTACAAGCATGTTGCAAATTTTGGTATATTGACTCCAACATGATTTGTTTTTAACAATCAGCTTCCAATTTAAAAAAAAAACTTTTGGTGCCCACACATTAAGGACATAAATATTTTTACCCCCCCCTTTTTTTCCCCCAAAGTTCAAAGACACTCAAATCATAAGTTGTCCCCTTTATTGATTTTTAAATAAAGGAAAGGAATATCCAATTTAAGTACCATGATATAATCATATCAGCATCTGCCATTTTCAGGCCGTATGGTCAGCTCTTTCGACTTATGAACACTCTTTATGAGGGGGGAGGGGAATCAATTCATATCTTTGCGCCAAATTTTGTTTTCGTAACTCACCTTGACATTACCTTGCTTCCAGTCAATACGAACTCCTCAGATTGCGTGAATAATTAACTCCCCTGAATAAATGAAAAGGCTTCCGTCCCGATGTTAATTTTGGCTCGCTTGCGAAAAACAAACTCGATTCTTGTACGACAAACGATTTAACTGCGAAATAATTTATGCTCTAAAGTAAGAATGGATGGGTAGAAGAGGATCGAGGCACATTTCAACATTACAGGCGGCGATTTAAGGCTGAAAAACGAGGGGATCCCAGTTAGTAAATTTTGTTCTATTTTTAGCACAACAGAAGTTGCAAGCCTTGTTAGTTAGATGGTATACATAATTTTTTTTTAGATGGTATATAGATTTTTTTTTTGGAAAATGTCAATATGGCCTAAAATAGTAATAAAACATGTCAAGGGGCTTTAAAACAAAACATACACTCTAGATAACTTATTTTTATTAAAAAAAAAATCCTGGACCCAAGTGCCTGTGATTATTCTTAGGTCTAATACGGGGATTAGTTGCTTTTAAGATCAGACTATCCTTAGGCCTGATACGGGAATTGGTTGCTTTTAAGAACAGACTATCCGTAAGCCTGATACGAGAACAAGTTCATTTTAACAAAACTCTATCATGAAGCATGATACGAAGATTTATTACTTTTATGAACAAACTTTCCGTAGGCCTGATACGGAGATCAATGGCTTTTATGAACAGACAATCCTTAGGATGATACGGAGATTGGTTGCCAATGTGAACAGACTAAACGTAGCTCTGATACGGTAATTAGTTGATTTTAAGAACAGACTATCCTTAGGCCTGATACAGGAAATAGTTTCTCTCAAGAACAGAATATCCTAATTAGGCCTGATATGGAGATTAGGTGCTTTTATGAACAAAATAGCCTTAGGCCTGATACTGGGACTACCTACTTGTAAGAACAGACAATCCTTATGCTTGATACTGTAATTAGTTGCTTTTATGAACAGAATATCCTTTGGTCTGATACATGAATTGTGTGCTTTTAAAAGCAGACTATATTTAGGCCCGATACGGGAATTAGTTGCTTTTATGAACAGACTATCGTTAAGCCTGATACAAGAATTGTGTGTTTTTAAAAAGGAACTTCCGAGTAATAATAAGACCAGGTAACTCTAACAAATAAAATTACGATTACCCGATATTTTTCCGTGAAATGGGTTCCTTAACCGGAATTGCATTCCGGCACTTAGTCTCTCAGGTAATCCTAATTCGGTTGTTTCGAATCATGTCAATTCCGATCTAACTCGAATAATACTCCGCCCTCTATCGGCACTATCGCTGGACGAGGGCTTGAGCGCTCTTAATGGTAAAAATCCGTCAGCTGCTATCTGGTTCAGACAACCAATCAAATGTCCGATATTAGTGCGTATGCGCATTGGTGACTTCCTTTTACTTCCGTTTGTAAATATTGACAAAACAAACACGGAGATGATTGTGCACGTGCTTTTGCATATTTAGAAAACAAATACACCTTTATTCTCATAATTATGATTTAAATTGCCAGAGATTCACAAATCTTTAAAGATTTAAATAAATAAAACACTGTGTAATCATTTTTTGAAGTTTTTATGTTTTAATCTAAATTTGCTAAAATGTCACAATACACATCTAACATGTATGTGGGACTATAAAAGTGACTTTTTATGATTATTGTTAGCAAAGGCACTCGTGGCACGGAATTACTACCCCTTTCTGATTATTTGTTTATTTTCAATAAAAAAAATTTATTATTTCATCTCTTTTTCCTTAATTTATTGTGGATAATAGAGTCGACACACGTAACTTGCCGTTAGCATAAGATTGTATAAATATGGATATGCACAAGTTAAATTAAGGAAAATGGGATGAAATAATAAAGAAATTTTATTGAAAATAAATATGTAAACAGAAAGTTGATTATTTCATAAATTTTTAATTTAAATACCCATCACAATATCGTTAAATTATTATACTGATTTTTTTTAAAACCATTTTTGTCTTTTTAATTGATAACTGACCCATGTTAGGCTAAATAAATGAAATGTGACTTAATGTGTTAATTATATAAATCCTTGCCTTCTATAAATTTTAATTTCTTATCTAATTCTTATTCTTATTACGTAACAATATGGCCAAAATAGATGGCTTCACAGTAGGAGCTCTATCTGTATATTGGTTACATCGATCCTGTATATTACAACTGACAGCTAATGCATGACAAACAATTGTAATCAGCCATCAGTATCATAAAATACCTTTTTCAAAATCTTCATGTTAAATAATATTAAAAAATCATTATAAGAATGAATTCAATTCAAGCTTTTCTTTACTTTCCAATTTTGAAATAAAAATCAATATGTTTAAATATTTAAAAAATAGTAATTATTCATCTAAGTTTTATTTCATGTTTGGTTGTACATATTTATCCGGATATGTGTATTGCATACAGCATTACATCATCTGATCGCTTCATTGGACAAATTTACAAACACTTTAGCTCCTCCTATTTTAATGTCATAATACCCATAAGTCATAGCGATTTACTATTTCCTGTTTGACTGATTTTTTCAATGAATGCATCCAGGCGTTAATGTAGCGACCAGCGGGAGCGTAATATAACGACTGGATTATTCGGGTTAATTCCGACCACGTTCCGTCTTTTTCGTGTCTTGACGTCTGAACAAATACGACGATTCCGTGATAAGACGTTCTCCTGACTTGGAGGAAGAATTCGTACCATCGATCACGTGACTTCATACAAAATCTAGGCATTTTTAGCAGTAGACACTGCAGGTAGAAATGGATCGAGGAAAACGATCTCAAAAGTCATCCAGCAAATATTGGTGCGTGGTTCCGGGGTGTACATCTGACAGCAGGAAAAGATAACACCTTGGATTTAATGCTCCTATCACATCCTGCTTACAAACTCAGATGTAAACCACTCCCATCGATAGGAAACAGCGATCACGACATCGTGCTACTGGACATTGCTTGCAAACCATTCAAGCCAAAACCAGTGAGACGTAAAATATATCTATGGAAAAAAGCAGATATTTACAAGATAAAGGAATATCTAGAATCATTTGGAAACACATTTCGAAACATCAGAAAGAGAAACATTGAATCACTTTGGCACGCTTTGAAAGACGCAATCCAAAACACCATTGATAAAAGAGTACCTTCGAAAATGACACAAGGGCGATACACACATCCTTGGATCAATACAACCATCAGGCGAAAGATCAACCGGAAGCAAAAAGCTCATAAGAAAGCTAGAAAAACCAAGAAGAAAAGAGATATTGATAGATATAAACGAATCAAGCAAGAAGTTCAATATGAAGTAAGACAAGCAAAAAAAAGGTATATGGAAGACGTCAGCACTGACTACAAAGCAAATTCCAAAACATTCTGGTCATTTATCAAGAGCAAGGGTCAAGAATGGACTGGAGTTGCCCCATTGAAAAACAAAATGGGGTTCCTGCAAAGTGATAACAAGAGCAAAGCGGAAATATTGAATGAATATTCAAATCAGTGTTCACAAAAGAAAACCACAATAACTTCCCAAATAAAGGAAATAGTCCATACCAAACAATGTCTGATATAAACATCAACTGTAAAGGAGTAACCAAACTATTGAAAAATCAGAACATACACAAAGCAACTGGTCCAGACTCAATTCCATCGTTTATTTTAAAATCAGCGGCAGACCAACTAGCTCCAATCTTGACAGACATATTCCAAACATCGATTGACTCAGGAGAAGTACCACAAGACTGGAGAGATGCTAATATTGTACCATTATTTAAAAAGGACGAGAGACATCTAGCCTCCAACTATAGACCTGTTTCCCTCACCTCCATCACATGTAAGATACTGGAGCATATAGTCCACAGCAACATCATGGACCATTT
>MJUT01048110.1:102783-113279 GCA_002080005.1 Gigantidas platifrons | reverse complement strand
AGGAAGCATCTATTTGATTATTTTTAGATTTGGGATTTGATTTTCACCTGGAATTTCGTCAGTACAAATTTAGAAATTTGCCGTGATACTTTTTGTCTCGACAAGATAAATTTTCTTTATTGCTTGAATAAAGCCTTTTTCTCTCATTATTATGTATTTAAACATTGATTACAATTGCTTTGTCAATCAGCTTTACCATAAACCGCAGATTATTTGCAAGAAAGGAGCTACTTGCAAAAAGAAACAAGGCGACTTTAATTTCGCTTTGGAGTCGAGGGAGGGTGATTTCAGCTGATATAGGGCGAGAATTTCGCCCACTTCGACTGGTTTGGTGAGTCCTGACATTTGTAATAATGCCAATTTGTAATGCATTAAACAATATTTCAAATCAATATGATACGTGACTAATATATTTAGAGAATTTGATCAGGGTTTAGGCTGACGACTATTGTTCCCCTGGCTCATACGCTACTTTTCTTCTATATTGAAGTGATAACGCAGTGATAAGATAGATTATTATACTTTATGCAAATTTCTTACATTATTCATTCATTTCATTGGACAAGCGCCATTTGTTAATTTTCACTAACCTTTCACAAGTACCGCCCATCCCTAGCAACATGTGATAATATTAGCAACGGGTGTTAATGCCTAAAATTAACACCCGCTGAGCCCGAAGTTTGCCGATCCAGACAAATTAACACCCGCTCCGGCCGAGGTTTACCGATTCTTATTTCCTCATCATTTCCGTTATCACCAGACGACAACAATCGTCAAGCTCTCGTCATGGCATTTGTTGACATTATGGAGGATAATATCTCTGAATTAATGAAATAAATTGAAGCGTACACGAAGCCAAATGACGCCTGATCTTTACGTTTTAAACTGGAAATCTTCATATGACGTCATGTTGTTAATATTCCAAATTCGTCAACAAAATTTCGCGAAATTTTAATTCGTGCGATTTTGAGAGCATGAATATGCAAGAATGATATATTTTTAATTACAATATTGAATTTAAGAATTTTAAGTATTGAACGGTATTAAAAATTTAATGCCAAACATTTCAAACAACAACTGCACTGTAAATTTTCATTTTTTTCAAAATGAGAAAGAATACATTGCCTTGAAAATTATTTATGCAATAGTCAGAATATAGAAGCAAACATGTGATAATATTTACCCAAATATATAAGTAACATTCTACATTATTTGTTATAAACATTATGTTATTATCTTGTTAAATTTGTTGCTATTTGATGTTTTGTTGTTGTTAATGTAAGTAAACTATCCTAATTTATGACTTTTTATTTTTTTAACAATTGTCCCAATAGCATAATGCACACTTGAATTATTAGGCATTCAGTATAATAATAAAAGGCCGTTGGCCACTGGTCCCCAGACGCCAAGGTTATATCGTAAGATTAAATTTTGAAACTACTGTAAACTAGAGGGTCAGATGAGCCTGTATCACTCATAATTCTGAAAGGGGACCATCCAAGGACCATTTTGAAGTAAAAAAAGGGGAGTAACTCTGGTAAGATTTGTCGAAAAATGATCGCTATCGCACTTGACCTAGATATTCATAAGATACACTTACATGCCACACCTAGCTTCAATTTGACTTTTCATTCACAAGTTATCATCTGGAAACCAAAAAGCACACGGACGGACGGACATACGGACGGACGGACGATACCCATTTCTATAGTCCCCTTCGACGAATCGTCGGGGGACAAAAAACATACTGCCCTTGGATGAAGGTGTTAGGGTGATTAATATACTCTGTGAACAAATTATCACCCTCGACTTCGTCTCGGGTGATAATTTTTTCCCTCGTGTGTTAATCTACCCTAACACCTTCATCCAAGGGCAGTATGTTTATATTACACAGTCTTACAAGCTCGACAAAACGAATAGAGGAACAATATAACATGAAAGAAAAGAAATTAAATATTGTAGTTTTAGTTTGATTGTCCAAACTACCTTTTTTTATCATATGATATAAATATTACATTATTATTAAGAATGATGAAAAGTCCCTTTTGATTCCAGATTACCTTCCAAAACCCTCCTAGACTTGATCCAATAGATTTGTACCATATCTTATTCAATCTTCTTTGTGCACAGCTATGAGCGATGACATCAAGCATAGCATTATCAAAGGCACTTTCTAGAGGACTAACTTGAATGTCCCAGACAGTCTGTTCAGTTAACATTAACTCCATTGCTATTCCGGGGTCTTTCTTATACATCTGTGTCTGCAGGCCCTCAACTCTCTTTTCAAACACACTACGGAAAAGTAGAAAAAATAATAATCAAACCATAGTAAAATATTAATAGGAAATAAAGAATAATTAGTTACACTGACCTTAAGACTAATGGAGAATATATCTATCGGTTGATACGATATTCCAGAGCTTGTGGTTCCTATCATGATTTCCTTGATAGAGGGTTGCTGCTAACAAGGAAGCTACTGAGCCAAGGGTTCCTAGTGATGAATTTGAAGTCATTACTTTACAGTCACAATCAGGACTTGGTTAACTGTTACAAAATATCTGAGTCACAAATGACCATGGATCAGTTCCGTTTGTGTTAACCAAAATCCTGTCCTTTCCTTATTCATGACTTATTGTCTGTCCTTCTTCAATGGACGGTTTCTCATTACCCCTACCCCTTAGTTATTTTCAGATGAGAACATACACATTTATTATTTCCGCCAATTGGAAATACAAAAATTGTTAAATATACATAAAATTACCTTGCATGTTCTGTGAAAGTATCAAACAAGATCATGTCTTTCCCTTTACTTGCTTTTTCTGCAATTCTCGTCAACACACAACGTGCTAGAATGGCTGTTACTAAAGTATTAATCATTACAACATTACATAATGGTATTAAAAATTACAACAATAACCCACCAAAAAGATCTATAAAATGAAATGAAATTAAATATAGTATGACTAATCGTAGATTTTGAATATTAAAATAAGACCACGAGTGACCGAAGTACGTATAAGGAATAAACGAGTGTTCTATAAAATGAAATGAAATGAATTATAGCTTTAATCATTTTTTAGTTGTTTATTTTCTTATTGTACATTATTTAAATTTAAACTGAGTGGGCCTGTAGTGGTTGTGATTGCTTGGTAGTTGGATTTACGACTACCTGTGTAATCAGTGCCTATCACCACCAACGGTGAGAGTCCAAATACCGCTGATGGTGAGGTGTACTCAATACTACATTATGTGAAACAGTTTGTCAGTGACTTGCGAGAGGTCGGTGGTTTTCTCCGTGTACTCCGGTTTCCTCCACCAATAAAACTGACCACCAACTGAAATATTGTTGAAATTGGCTTTTAACACCATAACCCTAATACTTAACTTTAGTGTTCTTCATGATATTGTTCTTAAACAAAAATGTTGTGCTTTGGTAACAGCTTATTACTACACATTCACTGTGTCAATCATATAGGTGGTGTAATGGTTAACATGCCAGCCTTGAGTATGGTAGATCGTGGGTTCAAGCCCCGGTCGGGTTAAGCTGATTAATATATTGGTATTTGTTGCTTCTCCGCAAACATCCAGTTTTAAGAAGTAAGAACAAATTCTGACTGGCTCAGAATCAGGATAATATGTACTAGTGCAGCGACTGTTGTTTCAGTGAGCTAGCACTATAATAGTCTGACAGTCCGATAGACATGTGTTTGTTTTTCACTTTCATCGTTCAAGTAAGAACAGCAACAATTTAAAAATTCACCAGAGTACATAAGAAAGATATAAAGCTATAGTTTGACCAATTTTCTTGAATAATTGTTTTAATTTGTACTTGCATTTACTTAAATGAAGAAATAGTCAAGGATAATCTCAGAGTGACGGCAATATGATTTTCTACGGAGATATTTTTGGGGATCAAATTAACGTAGATACCAATACCTTGTGCTAGAAAGAGACAGATCTTATTTTTTAAAACACCACTCTATTTCTACTAAAAAGTTCTCTGAAACTGATATCTTCAACATGCTCGAGTTTTTGATTAACAACATATTTGTTATGTTTGGTGGACACGTTTTTCAACAGACAGTCGCCATATACCTATGGGTGCATACTGTGCTCCTCACCGACTTGTTCCTTTATTTGCATGAGGCAGACTACATACAAGGGTTTCTCAAGAAAAACGAAAAGAAGCTAGCCTGATCCTTTAATTTCACGTTCTGCTATATAGATGTTGTCCTTTCACTAAATAATTCTAGGTTTGGTGATTTTGTTGATCACATCTATCCCATTGAGCTTGAAATAAAGGATACAACAGATACAGATAGGTCTGCTTCATACCTTGACCTACACCTCAAAATCAACAGTCAGGGTCAGTTAAGAACGAAATTTACACCAAAAGAGATGATTACAATTTTCCCATTGTGAACTTTCCATTATATGTAGCAACATTCCGACAGCACCTGCATATCAAGAAAATATCTCTCAGATGTTACGATATTCCAGAGCTTGTGGTTCCTATCAGGATTTCCTTGATTATAGAGGGTTGCTGCTAACAAGGAAGCTACTGAACCAAGATGTTCCTTTGGGTAAAGTTGAAGTCATCACTTCGAAAATTTTACGGTCGCCACCATGACTTGGTTGACCGTTATGGAATATCTGTGTCACAAATGACCACGGATATGTTCCATTTGTCGTAAACACTTCTCGGTCCTTTCCTCATTCATGACTTATTACAGGGTTTGTAACTAGATTAATATGACAGGTGCCACTTGTGGAGCAGAAACTGCTTACCATTACAGAGCACCTGAGTTCACCCCCGGTTTTTAGTGGGTTCGTGTTACTTGATCTTTTGTTTTATACGGTTTCTGATTGCCCTTTTGGTATCTTCAAGCTCTTCTTAAGTCTTTTCGTCTTCTTCGCCGCTAAATTATTCTTGTTCGATAGAGCCGATGTAGCAAGCAATTAGTTTCGGACTGAAAAGACTGTCAAGGCAAATGGACCCAATACCGGAACAATAGGCAAAGGCTACGTATTCCGGGTCTAGGCAATATATTAGGACCTTTTTGCTTTGAATTTTCTAAAGTTAATTCTCTTGAAAATTAATTTGACAAAAATATTTCTGATATATGCTCCATTAAACCACATAAGAATCTTTCAACGACTGTTTTTAATATATCCACCAGTGAACCACATAAGAATCTTACAATGCCAGTTTGATGACGGATCTTGCTTTTACAGTGCACAAAACTTGACTAAGAGAATATTTCTTATAAAGAACAGATATATTACATTCATACTGATAAAAACGCTATTAAATGTCGGCCTACTGAACCGTCTGACTATCGGGATGTTGAATTATAGGTTTGACCCCCTTATTATCATTGCAAGCAATCAATGAATAATGGAAGTCCTTATTTAAATTCTTACATAATTGGTTTTCACATTTCATCCAGAATAAAGTTGCCATCTTTGGTCTGTTAGCAAATAATGCCCATATTAACAAATCCTGGTATATATTTTCTCTCTTTGATTCATCTTCATATTTTTCTGTAGAAAGTTAAATCAGATATGGTTTTGTTTTTGCCATCATTCACCACTCCTGTATTACATGTATTTATAATATCATGTATCACCACATTATTTCACTAAAATGAGAGGTTTAGGCCAATAAAACTAGTTTAATCCCACCACTATTGATTTGAAGTGCCTGTCCCACCACTATTGATTGAAGTGCCTGTCCCACCACTATTGATTGAAGTGCCTGTCCCAACTAGGAAAGTGGGTGGTTATGTAATTGTATATTAGGGGTATTGATTTTGTCTCTTTCTATGATCTTAAATATATTAGATTTTGGAATTATTCCGACAGTATGGTATTTTTTTATTCTTATTTTATAAGCAACATATTTTTGTCTTTTTATTAACTTATCTATGTTACTGGATTACTTACTCTTTGGATAATGTAGGAATTTTTGACAAATCTGTCTTCCAGCTTGGATGGTCTTATGGAATTTTTTGCCTTCTTTAAGCAATTTTTTAGTGGATTTCTTTGTTGCTCCCTAGACAGAAAAACAGTAGAACAAACAGTAATCCTTCATGTTGTACAATGACTAACACAAGTAATTTCCATTTTAATACTACACTTACACACACACAATGAGCCACATCGATGGTGTAATGGTTAGCATCTCACTTCCCGTGAGGTAGATCGTGGGTGCAAGCCCCGATAGGATGATCATCATCTCATTGAAATGTATCTTGTTCTTGTCATGATACAGTCAAACCTGCCTTAACGGTCACTTGAAATAAGCGGTCACCTCCGATATGCGGCCATTGCAATATCCTACCGACTGTTTTCGCTATTTAATTTAACTGAATTAAGCGGTCACCTGCTTTACGTGGTCAACGGCCATCGAAATCGGGACAGCGGACACCCTTTTTTTTGTAAAACGGTCATGTGGCCAAATATTCAAATCCATTCAAATTAAGTTCGCTATGTCAAAATTATAAATTAAATCAATTAACAAACCTGTCCAGGTGTCAACAGCATGGCCTCCGGTGCTTACCACGTCAGGTGATATTTATTTTGATAACTGTTAATTATCATTTGTAAAGAAAATAATTGGATTTCTTAATTGAGACCTTGAAGTCATAATAACAAATGAAATATCATTTAATGATAAATTTGAAAGCGTTTGATGTTGTGACAACACAGTACATTGTAGAGAAAACTCTGATTTGAAGCCATTCAAGTCTGTTGTGTACATCGATATCACTAATAAATTAAACTTTGTTTTTGCCTGCAAAAACGGATGTCTCTCCCCATCCCACAAACTGTAGTCAAAGGTAAAACATTTATTTAGGTAACACATAAAATTAAGCTTCAATGAATAACAAAAAAATCGAGAAAGTATCAGAGATGCAACAGCCGAGTTCCAAGTCAAAATCTTGGGCCATTTAAATTGCCTATTCACCCTGATCATAAATATATATGGTTTAGGGGTGGGGATCTCAACCATTAAAAGTTCACTTCAGTAGGGGTGGGGTATGACCCCCTGGGACCTAAGCTATAAGGCATTTAATTTGCCTAGTCATCCTGATCATAGATATACATGGCTTAGGGGTGGGGATCTCAACCATTAAAAAGTTCACTTTAGGTAGGGTTGGGGTATGACCCCAGGGCCTGAGCTATAATGCATTTAATTTGCCTAAGTCATCCTGATCATAAATATATATGGTTTAGGGGTGGGGATCTCAACCATCAAAAAGTTCACTTCAGATAGGGGGTGGGGTATGACCCTCCCCCAATGCCTGAGCTATAAGGCATTTAATTTGCCTAGTCACCCTGATCATAAATATATATGGCTTGGGGTGGGATCTCAACCATTAAAAAGTTCACTTCAGTTAAGGGGTGGGGTATGACCCTGGGGCCTGATCAGCTACAATGCATTTAATTTGCCTAGTCACCTTGATCATAAAATATATATGGTTTAAGGTGGGGATCTTGGTCACATTTTTTTATACAGATTCCCCAGTGGGGTGGGGCTGAGCCCGGGGGATAAAATATGTTGAATGTACAACTTCACATTGGCATCTCCACCCATACCAAATATTAAGCTTCTATCTTTTGTAGTTTCAGAGAAATGTGTAATTCTCAAAATATGTACTTTTTCTATAAAAACCCATGATTTTACAAGAAAAAAAAACAATAAATTAATCTGAATTTCAAACTCGCTCTAAATGATAGTGTAATAATGCTTCCTACCAAAAATTATGTTGATCAGCCAAAAACTAAGAGCGCTATCGCGTTAACGAAGATAGACTAACATACGCCCTACGCCGCCCGCCCATCCGACCGCCTCTCACCAAAACATAAGCCGACTGCAACTTCGTTGCAACTCGACTAAAAACTGTTTTTAAAATACATATGGTGTCCTTACTACCTACCAAGTTTCATGAAATTCTGTTCTGTAGTTTCAGAGGAGTTGTGCTGACAAGCTGCTTCAGAAGTATATTTTGGGAAGTTTTTAAGTTCAAAAGGGCACAACTCCCACAAAATTTAGGGGATCAAAATTTCCTGGTAATATGCCCAACTACATATGGTGTCCTTACTGCCTACCAAGTTTCATGAAATTCTGTTCAGTAGTTTCAGAGGAGTTGCGCTGACAAGCTGCTTCAGTAGTAAATTTAGGGAAATTTATAAGTTCAAAGGGGCATACCTCCCACAAAATTCAGGAGATCAAAATTTCCTGGTAATATGCACAACTACATATGGTGTCCTTACTACTTACCAGGTATCATGAAATTCTGTTCAGTAGTTTCAGAGGAGTTGTCCTGACAAGCTGCTTCAGAAGTATATTTCAGGAAATTTTTAAGTTCAAAGGGGCACAACTTCCACAAAATTTAGGGGATCAAAATTTCCTGGTAATATGCCCAACTACATATGGTGTCCTTAATGCCTACCAAGTTTCATGAAATTCTGTTTAGTAGTTTCAGAGGAGTTGCGCTGACAAGCTGCTTCAGTAGTAAATTTCGGAAATTTATAAGTTCAAAGGGGCATAACTCCCACAAATTTCAGGAGATCAAAATTTCCTGGTAATATGCACAACTACATATGGTGTCCTTACTACCTATCAAGTTTCATAAAATTCTGTTCAGTAGTTTCAGAGGAGTTGTGCTGACAAGCTGCTTCAGTAGTAAATTTCTGGAAATTTCTATGTTCAAAGGGGCATAACTCCCACAAAATTCAGGCAATCAAAATTTCCTGGTAATATGCACAACTACATATGGTGTCCTTACTACCTAATAAGTTTCATGAAATTCTGTACAGTAGTTTCAGAGGAGTTGCGCTGACAAACTGTGTGCCGGACAGACAGACGGACAGGACAAAAACAATATGTCTCTCCACCAAAGTGGGTGGAGACATAATTATATGAAACAATATTCATTTAAAATCGCTGAACCCTCTCTTAATAACATTCCAACATCTTGTCAAATTGCCGATAAGATTTTATTAGTGTTCATTTGCGTGGTATTTGTAGATTTACATGAAAGATCGTTTTCTTGACAGTTTCATAAATTTTAAATACACGATTGTGTATTGCCGTATTATGTAAATGTACATGTTCATGATGTATAATCAAATGCAGGTTTCTTTTCTCTCTCGAAGTTTCCTGACAATATTATTGAATCTATAATTGGTAAAATTCAGATAACAACACCTCATCAGAGAATGACTTGATTTATTTTAAGAAATCAATACTCACGCACGTGTTGAAAATATGCACAAATGATTATCAAAATATTGTAAATGACTGATATTAAAAAGAATTGGCTAATGTTCCTAAAATCTCAAACCTTGATTTTTTATCTATTTTTAAAAAATCAATACTCACGCACGTGTTGAAAATACGCACAAATGATTATCAAAATATTGTAAATGACTGACAATAAAGAGAATTGGCTAACGTTCCTAAAATCTCAAACCTTGATTAAGAGGTAACCTGTGTTACGCGGCCAATTTTGTAGTTGGCTGAATGACAAGATTTGCCATCAGGGCTGGTGTTTCAATGCTATATGCAGCTTCAGGCTGATTTTTATTCCTAGAATATTGTTCGTTCACATATTTCTCTGTTAATGTAGTTTTAACTTTATCTAACGATTCGGTATTTAAATTTGGTAAAGGGACGTGTATACCATTACTTTGATTATCACATTCAGTATCTTCAAGTGCTTTTACCTCTGCAATTGCTACTGTGGCTTCAGTTTGTACTTTAAGAAAATTCAAATCGGCATCTATTTCCGCTTTCTTTCGTTCATTGATTGCTTTCGATTGAGTTTCCAGTTCTCTTAAACTTGCTTTTTGTTTCATTAAATTAGCTTCCTGCTTTGCGAATTGTACTTTTGTCTGTTGTATTTCAGCGGCTGCACGTTTCTTGGCTAACACTGAACTAGTAACTGATCCATCTTTAGAATTGGCACCTGAATGTTTCGACATTGTTTCAGCTGGGTCCAACTTATATGATTTTATACTTTTGAGAGTATTGTTTACAATCTCTGAGCATTTTGCAAATTCTTCCTTGAATTCAGCTAAATATCTATTGCTCTCATCATTGTTTTTTCTAGATAAGAAATGCACAAAATCATTTGAAGCTGTAATGTATTTCTCTTTACACTGAAGTATTGTTTTCTCAATGGTGCGCAAAGTTTTGAGGTCCTTGGAACATTCGTCAAGTCCTTCAAGTGGGTGGCAGCTTAAAACAGGTTTGACTGTATATAGCTGATAAATTACTCACTAGT
The DNA here is from genome assembly GCA_002080005.1 of Gigantidas platifrons. Taxonomy (NCBI): domain Eukaryota; kingdom Metazoa; phylum Mollusca; class Bivalvia; order Mytilida; family Modiolidae; genus Gigantidas; species Gigantidas platifrons. The sequence continues at coordinate 102,984 of MJUT01048110.1, read as the reverse complement.
GGCACTAAACAACAATCAATCATTCACTCAGGAACAAAAATGTTCATCTGATAGACTGGCCGTTTATAAATATTTTGAAAAACAGACATAATTATTGTGCTTGTTGAAAATATTAACAATATATGTTTTTAATAAAAATAGAATGCATGCCTCGATTGCCTTGCGATCCGTCGTTGAGAAATATTGAACGATATGAATGGA
>MJUT01048110.1:75311-85510 GCA_002080005.1 Gigantidas platifrons | reverse complement strand
TGTATTAAATTGTTGGCTCTTGTGGGACCTTAATTGGCAATAAACATTCTTATTCTTATTATTGTCACTGCTAGTATGTGTTATACTGAAATCGTGTTTGAAAACCAATAACTAACAGAACTGGTTTTTTATAAAAATAATATAAAATAAGTAGGCAGACAGGTGTCAGGGCTGGTGACAGTATAATTTAGTATACAACAATTCACACAATGTATTGAATTGTTTTTAGTTGTATCAAAAATTACCTTAAACAGACAACTATACTATTATCCTGAAACGTTCTTAATAGTTAGACGTTAGTTAAATTAGGTCCAGAGATGAAGGAGGAAATTTGTAAACATACCTTCAAAATAGACTTTACATGTTGACAGTCACTATAATTTTTACATTCACACTTGATAACCTGTAATAAATAACATTAAATTACTATGGTTACCATTAATAAGTAGTTTTAATTGTATTTGAAACTGTACAACAAGACCAAGTGTGGGTATGTGCGTGCGTGTGTAGTTTGGGGAAATACATGTTTGTGTGGAATTACAAATGTGTTTGAGTGGTCTTTCAGTACTGATTATTTGATCGAGGCCACGTTGGTATTCCACACTGTTCTCTGGTGTCTAATGTACATATATATTTGGTGTTCCACGCCTTGTGGATGATTAATAAGAAAATGTTGCAGTGAAAATAGATATTTGGTGTTTCATCATATGGTATCTTGTAGTTGCTTAAATGTGTGTGTACATGCTTGTGTCGGTGTGTGTGTGTGTGTGTGTGTGTAGGTGGGAATAGTCTGAAGCTTCCTTACTTGATAAATCTTTGGAAAATCTTCTATGTCAAATACGACATTTTCTTCTTGAAGGAGAACTGTGACGTAATCTACTCTGTCAGCTATAATAGCATGTTTTAATAAAATCTGAAAATTCTACAAGATAAAATCTAGATTAAAGTCTACATACAAATTGTCAATTTAAAACCATTTTACCGTGTCACGTTAAATGTAATCAATTAGAACTTAATTTAAGTGATGTTTACAAGAATAAATAATGCATTTTGTAACAAAACTACAGTACATTATTTATTATAATTTATTAAACCCTCAAATTACTACGCAGTCATGTAATGCCTTTTTCCTACTGTGACACAGTTTCATGCATGTGTGTACACACGTGCATCAATAGTCACATGATCATTATTGGATGGTGGCCAGCTCAGTTGTAAACAAAGAAAAATTTTGAGACTAATATCTTCCATCATCTTTATATCTATGTGTTAATTTTAACCATCCAATCATTATTGTGAACAATTGAACTTTAGGATGTCTAATTATCCACTTTACAACTAATTTTTACTATTTGTGGGCATAGTATTTGTTTTATTTACAATGTCGTCTCGACGCAGTAAACGACAAAGGATGTCCGGTGATGCGTTGGCTATGACAAATTACATGAACTGGACAGCATCTAAGTTGAGACACGAACTTGAGATGGTGAACATTTTAACTTCGTCGTCATTTGGAATTTCTACGTTGAGGAAATTAGACGTTGACAATGTTTTGAATAAACTTAATGTGCCTCTCAGTAGCGATGTTTGTGACACTAACGAAAACGTTTCACACGGAATACCAGAAAATTCTAGTGTTGTTTCCAAGGCTTTCGGTAATACATGTATTGTTAACACTATAGTTGACACAAGTAATCGTCATACAGGTAACAATTTTGCTCGTTTATCTGAGAACTATTTTCAACCGAATGCGCGGAGTGATTTCAGTGTTCAGTGCTCAACCGGAAATGGAGATTCCAACATGGCTGCACCCATGTTACAGGTGTAATACCACTAAAGAATTCTCCATAGCCTTCTATGTTAAATAAAAAAAAATTGAGCTTTCATACAGGATTCATCTTAAGTTTAATCTAAGTGACACTCATATCTCATGGAAGGGGTACCTAATTGGAAGCTTAACTCCGAAAATCAACATACATTTAATTGCATATAAGAAAAAACAGACAGTCTGAAGATGTCTACCGTCAAAAATCCTACTTTCACTTTCGATTTAACACAAATTCAGGTGGTTTCTTTCAAAATTTAAATGCAATCACTTTTTTATTTAAAACCACAAGGACATCAAATATGGGCTTAAAATTATCCTAAAATATGTAGGTTTCTGCTGACATTCAGTATTTTGCAGTATCTAATAGGGTTTATTTTTTGTCCAACAATGTAGGAATCCATTTTGTGTTTACGTACTACTTTCCCATACATCCTTTTCGACTGGTACCCATGTTTAGTGGTATTACACCTACAAACTCTGACACAAACTGTTGTCGGATTACAGAACGTCATTAACAGTTTAGTGATGACTGTTAATAAAGATGGATTATCTCAGAACAATTACAGCCTTGAGAATTATTACAACAAGTCATCGTGCTTCAGGAACAGCACAATGCCACCGTCCCAGAAATTCTGTGTATCACCGGAGGACTTGCCTCATATGGATTTACTGTCAAGTTCATTAAGAAAACAAATCGTAGAAGGTAGGGATGTCAATTTAGCCACTCTTCTAATACCCTATCATGAAACCAACACTAAAGAAAAGGACAAAGATGGCATTCGCCTTAAGCGCCCTCTGTCAATCACAGAATTCATTACCGCCTTTGGTAAATACAAAAGAGTAATGTGTCAGTCTTTTCCAGAAAGAAGGGAAGAATTGGATAAGTACGAGGCAATAATCGTTGAAATTTACAATGTGCATGGAGACAAATTTTATGAGTACCACAAACTGTTTTCTCTTAAAAGTGCAAATGCTTTGTCACTACACAATCTAAAGGTAGACTGGTCAGTGAGGGATAGAGATCTTCTTCAATTGGTATCTTCAGGGGCTAAATCTAAATCTTGTAGTCTGTGTGGTGAAATCTCGTATGATACCAAATTTTGTCCTACACAAGAGCGTTTTAATTATGCAAATAATCATAAGCAAGCTAACTACATGTATGACAACACAATTGATAAGCACGGGAGAAAAAGAGTAATGCACAACAGGGTGGAAATATGCAATAACGTTAATACAAGAAGGGGATGCATCAGACTGCAATGCCTGTTTTCACATATGTGTACGCGATGTAAATCAAAAGACCACAATGCCACTTCATGTCAAGTGAACCCTAAGGTTACTTCAACTAGTGGTTCTACAACTTCAACTTTAAACCAAAACAAGAAATCTGACAAATGACTAGACTGTTCTTTCATATCGGATTTGAATTCACCCTCGCCAATTAACATTAGACAATTACAACAGGATTTGCTATTTCACAACGACAATCAATATGTAGACTATTTAATTTAAGGGTTTTTACATGGCTTTGATACTAAATTTTCTGTTGTAAATATCCCCATCAAAGAGAGTAAAAATTTACTTTCTGCCATAAAACAGAAAGCTATTGTGCAGGAATTAATTGAAAAGGAGGTTCAAAAAGGTTTCCTGTCCGGACCTTATGATAAATTACCCTTTGATTCGTATAGAGTTTCACCGATTGGTATCGCGGAAGGCAAATATTCACATAAGAAAAGATTGATGTAGATTTGTCCTCCCCGCATGATAGTGAAATTCACAAAAGCATTAATAATTTAATGGATAAAGAGGAATGCTCACTATCTTATGTAACTATAGATGACGCTATTCTTCACATTATAGAATGTGGTAGAGGTGCTTGGATGTGTAAAGCTGATATTTCAGATGCTTTCAAACTTATACCTATAAACCCTTCACAGTATCATTTATTTTGTATTAAATGGTGTGATGCAAAAATACCTTTATACCAAGTTAGCTTTTGGATGTACAGTATCATGCCAAAAGTGAGTCACGTTTTAAAAAAATCCCTATATAATCAACCAAAACCATATTTTTTCAAAAAATTATTGTGAAGTCATTTCTGGATAGATTTTAACAAAATGTTCACCAAAACATACAAAATTGTTTATATTTTGATTGTTTATTTGCTGTTATGTTTATATGAGTGGTTTATATTTGTACACAATATAAACAGGATTGTTAATTTTTAGGATTTATTTTTAGTTGAAATATATAGGAAAATCAACGTCAATATTTATTTGTTATGTTTAAATTATGTACAAATGAAAACTATTCATATAAACATACTGAGCAAATAAACAATCAAAATATAAACAATTCTGAATGTTTTGGTGAGCAAATAAACAATCAAAATATAAACAATTCTGAATGTTTTGGTGAAAAATTTGTTAAAATCTATCCAGAAATGATTTCACCATAATTTTTTGAAAAAATATGGTTTTGGTTGATTATATAGGGATTTTTTTTAAAACGTGAATCACTTTTGGCATGATACTGTAGGTCTAGCCTAAAATTTTTGATGAATTTTCAAAAGCTATATGTTGGATAGCCATATTTAGAGACATAATCCTTATACAGTTACACTTTTTATACAACAATACAAGATGATTCAATCTTTGATTCATAAAGGAGTGTCATCAGTCGTTGCATAACGAGCATTTTCCATGTTTTCTTCATAATCAATTTTGACAGTAGCAGACGACGGAAGTAAACAATGATACATTAATAACAAAAACTGATTGGACCGGAAAATGTGAATTACAGAAGAAAAAAATTCCAAAACAGACAAAATAATTGTGAAAAACTAAATACTTGATTTCATGCAAAATTTCAGTTTTAAACAGTTGTCAACTTTTATCTTCATGTGGTCAGAAATGGTACTGTATCTGAAAAATACATTAAAAAAAAGTAAAATGAAAAGAAACTGCAATGAAAATACCACAAACTACAATAAATGTTTCACATAACAGATATGTCTTTGTTATCATGGTGTCTTACGCCACTTTCAACAATATTTCAGCTATATCGTAACAGTCAGTTTTATTATTTGAGGAAACCGGAATACCCGTAGAAAACCACTGACCTGTCGCAAGTCACTGAAAAACACCATAACTGATAACGAAGAAATATATCTGATATGCGTAACATTTATAGTCTGTGGTATTTTCATTGCAGTTTCTTTTCATGTTACTTTCGCTGTGTTGTAGGTTACCGTTTAGACGTGTTCTTAAGCAAATTTATATTTCAGGTACAGTATTATTTCCGACCACATGAAGGTAAAAGTTGACAACTGTTTAAAACTGTATATTGACACAATTACTTAGTATGCCTCTATGAGATTTAAATTTCCTGTAAGAAAAGCTTGAAGATGTCAAAGGGTAATCAGAAGCCTACCTTTGTTACATCATCTTCGCTTTCATATGGCATTTGTTGTATGAACTGATATGCAATATAGAAGTATAATGATAAAGAGGCTGGCGTCATTGACTTCTGGTAGTCTTTCATGAAATCTTTGGTTTCTCCTTTAATATGTATGTTATTCAATGTCACCGTAGTTCCAGTCAATGCAGGATGTATGCTGTTCCGTCCTCCTTTATGTGTTTCACCAATCAGCATTTGGTCTAATAGAAACATTAAACATTTTCAATTGTCTTGTATTGAAAAGATTTTGGGCATCTTCAAAATTCTATCAAACTAACCCTGGGGTTACCAATACCAAATAAAAATGTCCATCCCTAGTTCACAATTTCGACTATGTGTACCCAAGTAGTCTCCCAGTGTGACTTGATTTTTACATTTTAGTTACTCATCTGATATTAATTGTTATTCCTTATGGAATTGTCACAACATCTCAGAACAGGTAATACTTTATTGTTCTATAGTTTGTGCTGTTTATATTCAGTATTTTTTAACATATGCATATATATGTGTTTCAAGATTTGACAGAGGGCTTTGTCGTTTCATGGTTATATGCATATTACTATTAATTGTGTTTGAACGTTGTTTTGTTTTTGGTTTCCAGATGTGATGATATGGTCTGGAAGCTAGTTTGATTTAAAAGTAAAGATTTGGGAAATGCTTTAAAAGATACAGCTTGCATTGAGCCATATGTTTTTATTCCAATTGTTGAGGAAAGTTTGAGTTTGACCTTCAAGAGTTTGGGTCTACATTCTATAGCTTCTGAAACTCTGTGAAAACTGATACGGACAAAACAGATTATAACGCTGTACACATACAGGTATTATAACGCTGTACACATACCGGTATTGAGACCTGCAATGGTTGAGTTAATTCTATATAAGAATATTCAAGTTGGAGTGTATTCTTTTACTTAATACATTTCCACATATACAAGTGTTTCCATTTCATATTTTGTTACATTTTTACTGTTAAGAAAATTAATTTCGGTTTTCATTTATATTTAGATTTTTCAGGTGTCTTTGAAGGTCTGATTTATAATTAACTGCATCGGTGGTGTAATTGTTAGCATGCTCGCCTCAAGTTCGATGATATATCACGGGTTTGAACCCCGGTTAGGTCAAAATTGGTATTTGTTGCTTCTCCACTACGCACGCAGCATTAAGGAGTAAGAGCAAAGACTGGTTGACTCGAAATCAGGATAATGTGTATGAGTGGAGTCACATGTCTATCCGTGGACCGTTGTTTCACCGAGTTGTCACTATAAAAATCCAACTCACTCATCGTGTTGGTCTAGTACAAAGCAGACATCATCACCATTTCATTGAATGTAACTTGTTTTCGCCGTGATATAACTGAAAAATTGCTCATTTGTCATTAAGCACTCTTGATTTATAATTACAAGTGGCCAATTCGCTGGTTTTTGTTTGTTTTGTTTTGGTTTGTGTTTTCTAGTCAGTATGAGTAAGAATATATTTTAAAGGTTCATGTAATCGTCCGTTCTGTAATACTTAAATAGCCTATAAAAAGGTTAATACAAAAATACACAATTTGGATTCCGAACAATAGCATGATGTCGAAGAAAAGTATTAATTTCTAAGAATGCTAAAAATAGTCATCTTGTGTTCTAACCACAGGAAACATAAATCAGAATCTGGAAATGCAGTCAGTAACATAATATTTACCTAATGTTTCAAATTCTTCTTCCCCTGGAATGCTCTTTGTGTATCCTCGATTCCCTACAGACTTCACAGGTCTGTCATTCTTTTCATCCTGAGCCCATCCACGGATTATTGAATTTACGACAGCATCGGAAAAGTCTGTCTCATCATGTTGTGTTATATCAAATATATTTATCTTAAATAACATAATATACTGTGAATAAACGTTAGAGAAAACTGAAGAGGCAATCAAGAATGGACAATCCAGAGACACTGGCAAATAAACGTTATTGAAAACTGAAGAGGCAATCAAGAATGGACAATTCAGAGACACTGGCAAAAAAAAAAACATTAGAGAAAACCAAAGTGGCAATCAAGAATGGACAATCCAGAGACAATGGCAACATTGGGTACTCATAGCACAGAATGAAGACAAACAAAGCAACAACAAACAAAAAACAACACAGAAAACCAACGGAATGTTTAATGGTTATGGTGCTTAATGCCACTTTCAACAATATTTCAGTGACATCGTGGCGGTCAGATTTACTGGTGGAGAAAACCATCGACCTGTCACAGGCAACAGACAAACTTTTTCACATAATGTTGTATGGAGTCCACCTCACCTGAGCAGGGTTCAAACTCACAACTTCAATGGATATAGGCACAGGTAGTTAGTACCAACTATTATACCATCAAGACCACAACGGCCCCTTTGAAATGTTTTAAATTGAAGAAACTAAAATAGATTTGATAAATAACCATCTAAGTAATAAACTCTACTTAATTCATAAAATTCCTTAAGATCTAATTAATATTCATGAGATACACTTGCATACCAAACCTAGTTTCAATTTGACTTTTTGTTCACAAGTTATAATTTGGAAACCAAAAAATTAGCAATTTTGAAGTATAAAAAGGGATGTAACTCTGTTAAGATTTGTCAAAAAATGATCACTATCGAACTTGACCTAGATATTCATGAGATACACTTGCATACCAAACCTAGTTTCAATTTGACTTTTTGTTCACAAGTTATAATTTGGAAACCAAAAAATTAGCAATTTTGAAGTATAAAAAGGGATGTAATTCTGTTAAGATTTGTCAAAAAATGATCACTATCGAACTTGACCTAGATATTCATGAGATACACTTGCATACCAAACCTAGTTTCAATCTGACTATTTGTTCCCAAGTTATCATATGGAAACCAAATATTTAGCAATTTTGAGATATAAAAAGGGGCATAACTCTAGTAATAATTGTCAAAAAATTGTCATTATCGAACTTGACCTAGATATTCATAAGATACACATACATGCCACACCTAGCTTCAATCTGACTTTTCATTCACAAGTTATCATCTGGAAACCAAGCACACAGACGGACAGACAGACGACACCCATTTCTATAGTCCCCTTTGACGAAGCGTCGGGGGACAATAAGTGAATCAGGTAAAGATGAGTGAATCCAGAGTGTGTAGAAAATGTAAGATATGAAAAATATTTGAATTATACATGATATTTGATGGTGTAATTAATTAATAGCATACTCTCCCTCTTCTTTCACCAAATTTCATCTAACTCTCATTCAAATGGATATACTTATCTACAAGACTCTATTTCCACAGAAACAAAGCCATCAATGAACAAAAATAAAGAGATCAAAGATATATAAAATCCCCAATCAATAATTGTAATTATGAAATCAAAAATCATTATTTTCAATTAAGCATTTCAAACAATATACGTAATAATTGCTTGAATATTAAACTTAATTAATTTCCAAAAGCTCATATTTTTTCTTTAAATTGATATTTTTCTACAGATCATTATTTCTTTATTTTAAATTAAAATATCCTTTATATTCATTAAAATACTTTTTAATAATCAGGGCAAACGGACCCACTTTTAGGGCGAATGGACCCAGGGCGAACGGACCCGATACCGATCCCAACCCTCTCTTCTCAAGTCTGTAGATATTTACCTGCAGTGTCACATTTCCGTTTGCGAAGAAAATAGTTAAATCTGGAAACTTAAAGAAATTTATTTGAAGCTAGCACAGATGGGGTCAGACCTATAATCCGACAGACTAAGAACATTTAATAGCTATTATATGAAAATAAAATATATGTTCCTTATGAGAAATGTTCGCTTACTGTAGTCAAGTTGTGTGTGTGAAAGCAAGGTGGATAGATAAGACCTAGAGAACCATGTCAGTATAGAAACTGGCTAGTGGATAGATAAGACCCTAGGGAACCATGTCAGTACAGAAACACTGGCTAGTGGATAGATAAGACCCTAGGGAACCATGTCAGTACAGAAACACTGGCTAGTGGATAGATAAGACCCTAGGGAACCATGTCAGTGCAGAAACACTGGCTAGTGGATAGATAAGACCCTAGGGAACCATGTCAGTACAGAATCACTGGCTAGTGCATAGATAAGACTCTATGGAACCATGTCAGTATAGAAACACTGGCTTGTGGATAGATAAGACCCTAGGGAACCATGTCAGTACAGAAACACTGGTTAGTGGATAGATAAGACCCTAGGGGACCATGTCAGTACAGAAACACTGGCTAGTGGATAGATAAGACCCTAGAGAACCATGTCAGTAAAGAAACACTGGCTAGTGGATAGATAAGACCCTAGAGAACCATGTCAGTATAGAAACACTGGCTAGTGGATAGATAAGACCCTAGGGAACCATGTCAGTACAGAAACACTGGCTAGTGGATAGATAAGACCCTAGGGAACCATGTCAGTATAGAAACACTGGCTAGTGGATAGATAAGACCCTAGGGAACCATGTCAGTACAGAAACACTGGCTAGTGGATAGATAAGACCCTAGGGAACCATGTCAGTATAGAAACACTGGCTACTGGTTAGATAAGACCCTAGGGAACCATGTCAGTACAGAAACACTGGCTAGTGGATAGATAAGACCCTAGGGAACCATGTCAGTATAGAAACACTGGCTAGTGGATAGATAAGACCCTAGGGAACCATGTCAGTACAGAAACACTGGCTAGTGGATAGATAAGACCCTAGAGAACCATGTCAGTATAGAAACACTGGCTAGTGGATAGATAAGACCCTAGGGAACCATGTCAGTATAGAAACACTGGCTAGTGGATAGATAAGACCCTAGAGAACCATGTCAGTATAGAAACACTGGCTAGTGGATAGATAAGACCATAGGGAACCATGTCAGTACAGAAACACTGGCTAGTGGATAGATAAGACCCTAG
>MJUT01048110.1:7641-21309 GCA_002080005.1 Gigantidas platifrons | reverse complement strand
CCAAAATAAATAGGGTTCTTCCCCTTCCACAGGGGAATCATGTGGCCAAGTTTGGTAAAAATCCAATATACAGAACTAAAGTTATTGTGCGGAAACCTGTGTGGACGCCCGCCACCCGCCAGACCCAATCACATAATACGGCCCGTCTCGAGACGGGAGTATAAAAACACATACAAATCGGACACAAATAAAACTCACATGTATCGCCCACCTTGGAAGGGAAGTTTATTGAATTATTGCATATCGTAGGATATATTAAATTTTGATCTCACAAGACTTGAGGAGCCAAATAGACCCAACAAATTTCTAATCTAAATTGCAAATTCGACAGAAAAAAAAACCAGAATATAAATAACATGTTAAACATCTCATCAAAATACTAATTATTTATGATTTAGCCCATTCCAATATAAAAATGAACCGCATCGGTGGCGTAATGGTTAGAGTGCTGGCCTCCAGTGTGGTAGATCATGGGCTCGAGCCATCGGTGGTGTAATGGTTAGCGTGCTGGCCTCCAGTGTGGTAGATCATGGGCTCGAGCCTCGGTGACGTAATGGCTAGCGTGCTGGCCTCCAGTGTGGTAGATCATGGGCTCGAGCCTCGGTGACGTAATGGTTAGCGTGCTGACCTCCAGTGTGGTAGATCATGGGCTCGATCCTCGGTGACGTAATGGTTAGCGTGCTGGCCTCCAGTGTGGTAGATCATGGGCTCGAGCCTCGGTGGCGTAATGGTTAGCGTGCTGGCCTCCAGTGTGGTAGATCATGGGCTCGAGCTTCGGTCGGGTAAAACCTAAGGCTATTAATTGGTATTTGTTACTTCTCCGCTACGCACGCAGCATTAAGGAGAAAGACAGGTTGACTCAGAATCAGAATAATGTGTCAGACTGTTGAGCTTGCACTATAAAAATCCAACTCAGCGTGTTGGTTTAGTACAAAGTGGACCTCATCATCATCTCATTGAAAATTAACTTGTTCTCGCCATGATATAGCTGAAAAATTGCTGAATTGGCGTTAAACAACAATCACTCACTCCAATAAAAAGGTAGAAGTAATGGCCACTTGTTGGACAGAGTTTTGAAAGAAGGCCAACCAAGGACCAGCCACGTTTGGAATAATTTGGTAAAGAGGTTTGGGAACTTATCTATAAATGAATAAGGAAATCACGTAATATTTCATACCTATAGTATTATATCGAACACCTCTTTGTATTTGTGTATACGTATATAATAATTTGAACCCCGTTTTAACGATTGGTTTTGGATAATAAAGTTAAATTCCACTAAAGAAATCAATTGAAACAGTCAAAACAAGTTACCATTATGTTTTTGTCTAGTTCCTTTAAATGTGCCAACACAATTAAAGCGATTGATCAACGATTTTCCGAAAATCAAAAAACGTGTTCCATTATGTATGGGAAGAAACCATTTGACTTTAAAGGGTTACAGATACTTACAATAATTAGCATAAATATTTGTTTTACAAGACTTGTGCAGGTGTTAGTTCCTGAATATTTATGGAATAGAGCATAAACAAAAATAAGGGGGATACCGGATTGATTGTTATTTGTCTCGTCTGCAGCAATCTAATTAGAATTAGACCTCCGCACTTACTCCCTATTTTCTATCGGTTGCATATTTTAGTCGCCGCGTGAGTAGACGCAGCGACTGAAAAGCGACTGAAAACAACCGATATAAAATAGGGAGCAAGTGCCACTGTCGTGTACCCGAGTAGGATCGGTCTTTTCAAGATGGCGACACAGCCAAAAGAAAAAAGATAGGCCTATAATTTAAGCACTTTTCAAGCCATTTAATCGAAGGATCCAGCCTAAACGCATTGTTAACACAACTGTCTGATTACAGGGAACCCTCGATCTTCCCAATTTTGCATCTTGGCCAGACCCATTTTGTACATTTCGTTTGAAACCTTTCTCAATTTGTGGCACGATGATTAACCCCACAAAAACACGTTTTCTCTCTTTTCCCGTTGCTCATGTCGGCAATGTCATACCCAGACAGTAACTTCCTGGCTTGGGAGGGCTCCGCATTTCGTTTAATATGTGGAAAGTGATGAAAAACGGGAAATAGTCGCCGAAAGTTTGTTTACGTCTAGGATCGGACACGGTCTTTTTTCGTTAAATTTGTTCGGGAGTGGACATGATATGTGACGTAATTTTTGTTGGGATCGGTCTAAATTCGGTAGGGATCGGTCACGAATATTGGAATCATGAGATGGATTACAAACATACGATGACAATTATCAGACTTAATATAAAGTTAATATAGTTATACTTAATATGTCACTAAACGTATCGAGGTATCAAGATATTAAAGCAAATGGCATTTTTGTAGGTACATGTGCTACTATATATTGAGCATATGAAGCTGCCCTACCTCAGATCATAATTGACCATTGTTGTATCTGTCATAAAGACGAAAAATTGAAAGATAAAGGCATTAGAGTTGAATCCGACAGTGCAAATAAAAACATCAGGAAAATAATGCAAATAAAACATCAGAAAAAGAATGCAAAATAAAAGCAACAGGTGTGTGAAATGCGTGAACGCCAAAGCGAAAAGACAAGGGCCGGTTTCATAAAACTTCCCAGGCCAGGAGCATCGACTGGGTAAGCGGCTCCTGCATTAGCCTAATCATATATAGAAACCAAATATTATGATATCTACCTATTATCGTGGACCATTCGATTTCTACACCTTCAATAGTTCAAAAGGAGATTTTAACACGCTTACAAAAGCTCATCTTTTGAAAATCTCATTTGAATTATTTCGGGTGCAGAGATCCAGTAAGCCACTCGAAACAATAAGAGAAACTAACTAGGAAGCTATGGAATTAACTTTGAAGGAAAATGTATTTTGCCAAAGTAGTGAAGGCAGCAGCATACACAACTCTAGTTAGACCATCAGTTGAATACGCTAGTGCTGTATGGGACCCCTATACCAAAAACCAGAAGATGCAGTTTGATTCCATCCAGCGCATGCAGAGCTGCTAGATTTGTTAATAACTTCTATGACAGGGAATCTGGTTCAGTAAAAGCTATGATCTCCGACTTAGGCTGGGAATCTCTAGAACAAAGACGAGCAAAGATCAGAGCCATATTAATGTACAAGATTGTTAACAATCTTGTTGATATACCACCAACATTACTCATACCAGCAGATGCAAGAACTAGAGGAAACACCGTATTTAAAACCATCTACACAAGATCAGATGTATACAAGTACTCTTACTTTCCCCGTACCATCATTACTTGGAGCTACATACCACAGGTACTACGTGAGGTCTCTACCATCGACCAGTTCCGTACAGGGGTAGGGTCTCTTGCCCTACATGTGCAGTCCGAGATGTAACATCTTCGCTAGCCAAGGGTTACGATCCGCTCCTCTTCTCTCCACCCTTGGCAGATGAAGTCGGAAATTCGGGTCCTCACGGTTTATTTTTCTATTCGATGTAGCTGTGGGTGGCTGCGTCCAATCAAAATGCGTCTAACAAAAGATCACGCAACTATCACATGTAGAGAAAGAAAAATGTAAACAATGGCGACATATGGAGAAAACTGTAGACTTTGTCATGAATCTGTGCCCCCCCCCCCCCCCCCTCCCCAAAAACACAGAAGAACGATATTTACAGAAACTTTTAAAGTATTTGCTCAATTAACTGAAGTCACAGTCGAACAGATAATAGTACAACTGTTCTCATCGGTTGATAATGATGTAATGCAAATGGGCTGACCTTCATAAATCCGCCAGAGGGCGATACGCCGGAATTACAAAATTCTGACTTAATCTGCCAAGGGTAAAGAGGAGAGGAGCGGATCGTAACCCTTGGCTAGCGAAGCTGGAGATGTAAATACTGTGTTAGTTTTTAATTGTAAATATGACTGGATTTTAGCTGTACAGTTTGGACATGTACGGAGTATTAACACTCAACCTAGAGTAAACTCCAGACGGGAAGAAAAAGAAGAAGAAGAAGAAGAAGAAGAAGAAGAAGAAGAAGAAGAAGAAGAAAGAAAGAAAGAAAGAAAGAAAGAAAGAAAGAAAACCAATAAATTCATGTTACTACTGAAGTACTGTGTTGGTTCAACCATAAGGAACAACTATAAACAATATTTTATTACACTTGAGAAATTATATTAATGGAAATAATGAAAAGGGGTGTTTGGAAATGCAATAATGTAGGTTGTGTGCAACTTCTCGATATTTTAAATTTTAAAAAATCATTGTTTTCTGAACATATATTGGAATGGTTTAGAAGTAGAAAAATTCGTGACCGATCCTTATCAAAATTTAGACCGATCCCAATCAAAATTACGTCAAATATCATGTCCACCCCCGAACAATTTTAACGAAAAAAGACCGTGTCCGATCCTAGACGTAAACAAACTTTCGGCGACTGATATTTCCAGTTTTTCATCACTTTTCACATAATAAACGTAATGTGGAGCCCTCCCAAGCCAGGAAGTTACTGTCTGGGTATGACATTGCCGACATGAGCTACGGGAATAGAGAGAAAACGTGGTTTGGGGGGGGGGGTTGATCATCGTGCCACAAATCGAGAAAGGTTTCAAACGAAATGTACAAAATGGGTCTGGCCATGATGCAAAATTGGGAAGATCGAGGGTTCCCTGTAATCAGAATGTTGTGTTAGCAATGCGTTTAGGCTGGATCCTTCAATTAAATGGCTTGAAACGTGCTGAAATTAGAGGCCTATCTTTTTTATTTTGGCTGTGTCGCCATCTTGAAAAGACCGATCCTACTCGGGTACACGACAGTGAGTGCGGAGGTCTAATTTTAATTAGATTGCGCCGTCTGCAGTGAATAGTAGCAATAGGAGAGCCGTGGTGTAGTGATTAGTGTATCGGACTACTATATGCCAAAGGCCCCGCTCGGGGTGAAATCAGTAGCTGTTTGTGATTCTAGCAGAGGAAGATTTCTGACCCTACCCATCACACCCCCTCTTTTTCTTGTGACAATCACATAAACTCGCCTCCTAAGTGCCATATTTTCAATATACCAGATGATTGTTTGCATGAATATATATGACAATATGTACACAATACATCTATAGTTGTAATACTACTCCTTTATGTTAAACAACCTCTCTCTTTTTCATATACACATTAGGGCCGTCGTGGTCGTGATTGTATTGTAGTTGGATTTTCAACTATACCTGTACAATCGGTGCTATCACTACTGAAGTTGTGAGTTCGAACCTCGTTCTGACATGGCGAAGTGTACTCGATACAACTTTATTTATGTGATAAAAGTATGTCAGTAACTTGCGACATGTCGGTGGTTTTCTCCGGATTCCTCTACCAATAAAACTGACCGCCACCATATAAATATATTTACAAATGTTACTAAAGCACGTGTATTTGTTTACTACCACACGTGGTTTAATGTTTATAGTATTATGTAGTAGTTTTCATTGGATCTAACAACTCATACAAGCCTATCACCAATACGACGTGGGTTCGCGCCCGGCTTTGTAAATTACAAAAAGGGTGCACTCGACTCGCAAGCCGCGAGTGATAAAGTTTACCAGTTGCTTGCCCATGGTCGGTGGTTCTCTCCGGGTACTCCGGCTTCCTACACCACTAAAACTGGTCGCCATGAAATAGCTGAAATATTGTTGAAAGTGGCGTTAAACACCAAAAATCAAATCAAATCAAGTTATGCGGTAATTTTAAGAATTGAATTTGTCATTCGAAGTTTGCTAGTCAGACAGTAAAGTACGACTACTATGGCAGAGCAATCTCCCGACATCAATGACGATGCTCAGGAACAACAGTCATGTAATATTCCTATCTCCAGGGACTCCAGGGGTCGATTTCACAAAAAGTCGTAAGTCTAAGATTAATCGTAAGTGTTATCGTAAGTGTGATTTCCAAACTTTTGATTGATTATTTTAAATCCTGTTTTGGTTGATACGCTAAACCTGTTCAAGAATATACTGGACGTGAAACTTGGCGACCTGAAGTCGGAACTCATTCAGGAACAAGATAGCCTGAAAAAGAAGATAAAGAGTGACGTGGCGATAAAGTTCAAGAGCGAAGGTAACAAAATTCAACACACATTTAATGAAGAAGTGCTTGAAATGTTGCAAAAGTTGTACAAACAACTTCCTGTTGATCTTAAACAACAACTGAGGTCCGTCCACAGGCGCTTGGGTACAGGAACATTTTTTTGTGTGAATATTTTCTTTTTTTATACGTAATTGGTACCCTACTGTGCATGTCTAACCTGGTTTTAGTCGATTTTATACACTTTCACATAACCCCGTATTTTTTATCAAATACTATAAAACCAAAAGGCTGAACACTATGTGTTTCTAAAAAATATCGTAAAATTGTTACCGTCAGGAATCCCCGCTGTTTTCCAGCGACTAAAGTCCTCTCCGATCGGTTCAACTGTCGCCGTCGTTTCTGAAGGATCAACACTTAATGTCCAGAATAAAAAAAAAAGTCCAATTCCCACGGGTGGTTTGCTACGTCACACGCACGGATACTTGAACATCGCCTCGAGGTAGGTTTATGCAGATGTACAATTTAAAAAAAGGAAAACTAACAAAACCAAGTAGTTCACCGAAGGGCCCACATATCAGACTTCATTGTTAGCATACATTCATTGCGTGGAAATCCGTCAGTTTTACAAACGCTTCTGTACAGTTAAAATTCCGGGCAAGGATACCGTTCACAAACCCATTTAATTGTACAGAAGTGTTTGCAAAACTGACGGGTTTCCACACAACGCAACGAATAGATATGTGGGCCCTTCGGTGAACCACCCGTGAATTCATAGCCTTCAAATACGTGATGTTTTGCTTTATAGCCGCTTGTCGACTGTTTTGAATTTATTCTCCCGGAACCACACACAATTTCCCGCGGTATTGGTCAAGGGCGGATAACTCTTGTTTTCCGAGGACTTCCGAACTTACATGTGACAAATAAAAGAATCCGATGAATCTAAAAAGAGCGCAATTTTTCACTTTGTAAGTAAATAAGTAATGACTTTATTTCAAGAGGGTAACACAGTTAGCAACAATAAGGTAATCTTCCCTGGAGAAAAAAATATTTTGAAGAAGAAAACATGGAAAAGCAAACGCATGGCGATATAAACAAAGAGAATATTGTTTCTTTGTAATTACAAATCCATTTAAAAATAACACACACTAAAGCAAAATAAAATTTCAGATGTTTAGCCACAAATCAAAAATATCTTTGGTAGATACAAGCTGTGGTAGTCTTTCATTTACAATGTTTTTCAAATCTCTCAAAAATCTCTCTCCTATTCATTTTCAATGAGCGGAAAAGTACACTGTCTCCTCGCTCTGTCACCAACTTTTTCCTAGGGTTTTTGGCATATTTTCTACTGAATTCCTTTCACCATAATGCTTTAGAAACTTTGTAAGCGTATAATGATCCCTTGCGATTATTTCAGCAATTTTTCTGTGTGCATAGCTTTATCGTCTCAATCGTAATTACTACTTATCATTTGTTTCGTCTCTGGTGTCATCTCCTTGCTGTGACGATTTCGAATCATGTCAATTCCGACCACGTTCCGTCTTTTTCGTGTCTTGACGTCTGAACAAATCGGCAGGCGACTTCCGGTGTTTACGCCATTACTGTGACAACGTCAGCATATCACAGTCGTAGATGCGGTAGATTATAAGTAATTGTAATATGGAGACGCCAAGGAAACCGCTGAATAAATACTGGTGTTCGGTACCCCACTATCTGTCTGATATCAGAAATATATACATAAAGACAGATAGTTTTCCTTTGATGATGCTGACAGTCGCAAATAAAGAAAGAAAACAATTTTAATTTTAAAGAAGTATTTGTCTCTGCGTTGAAGTCTTTGATACAAATAAAATAATTTAATTGATATCTGTCTTTTACAGAAAATGTTAAGATTTTTTTAAGTTGAGGATCGAACGTTAAAAAACGGCACATGTCGATTTGTGTTGTGTACATTGACACCGGAAGTTCAGTGCCAAGAGTTCCATCGAAATCACGTGATCTGGCGGATGAAAATAACAAAATTTTGATGGAATGGAAATGATTCGAAACAACAGACGATAATCTGTCAAATAAGGTCACTTCCGTCGAATGACTTTTGGCCTTTGATCCCCAATTATGCACTGTCAAAAG
Organism: Gigantidas platifrons; assembly: GCA_002080005.1. Taxonomy (NCBI): domain Eukaryota; kingdom Metazoa; phylum Mollusca; class Bivalvia; order Mytilida; family Modiolidae; genus Gigantidas; species Gigantidas platifrons. Next base: position 13,144 of record MJUT01048110.1, on the reverse strand, counting down.
GCAATCGTGACTACTCGGCCATTCTCGTTACCCCATCCAAAAATGGCCGAGTATTTACGATTGTGTCAAAAGTATGGACATTTTTTAATTTGAAAGAGAAATGGGATATTTCAATAACTGATTTTTAATTACCGCCATCTGGTGAAATAATTTATTAAAATTATTGTTCTAAAAATAATTTTATAGTTGTGTCTTTTTAATACTTATATTCTTTCAGAATTTTTATGTTGACTTGGTACAATAAAACACTTATGAATACTGGTTTTTTTTCGGACAATAGCATATTGCGAAAATATACTTTAAACAGTGATGGTCAACAATACCATCACCAATATCAACAAAAACGAACAATCGCCTCTAACTTAACGCGATTAACACAAAACAGAGACCATGACATATGACGTTGGAAGTTCTATCTTGGCACGTGCAGAAAAATGTGGCAGGGTTAAACCGGTTTATTTCCCCCTCAACACTTATTTTGTGTCGAGATATAGGGGGGAGGGTAATTTTCGTATTGTTCCCATAGCCAGCAAATAGGTATATATTGGCATATTGCATGTTGGTTTACATTGTCAGAATGTTTGAGTTATCTCCCTTAGTACGTGGCGTTACACAACTGCAATGTGTCCTCTTTTAGCTGATAATTTATACATAGAAAAATATATCACAGCCTCAAGTCGAGATTTTATTATAATAAAAAACCAATGAAAAGTGAACCTCAACACGAAAATAACTTTTCAAAATTCTAATAAAATTTTAATTTTACTTTCGTTGTTTTGTATGTCTTTTTATCAAGAGTTTCGTGTACTGTATGATAGTTTCTTGTTGACTTCCCTATAGACATGTAGTATATTATTCTTTATATATTCTTTAGTCTGCATTGTGTGATTTCACTTGAGCCTATCATTCTTTTATTTTTTACTTCAATTACACAAGCAGGGGTAGTTGTGATCGTATGGTAGTTAGATTTACAACTTCCTGTACAATCAGTAAGTTGGGAGTTCGAATCCAGCTAATGGCGGGAGTATTCGATACAACATTATGTGATAAAGTTTGCCAGTGACTTACGACAGGTCGGTGATTTTTATCTAACCTGGTAATCCGGTTTCCACCACCAATAAAACTTACCACCACGATATAACTGAAATATTGTTGACAGTGGCGTTAAACAATACAGCTCTAATCATTTAACCCCTGCCGTACATAAGGGCATTACGTCGAAGTCGAATATTTACTTACAAATTACGATTTGATTGTGTTCAACACTCTGACACAAACCCTTTTCTTGGTGTGGATTGTATGGACGATTCCATTTCGAGGCTTGCGTAATAATACTGAAGAAGCATAATTATATGTTATACGAAGACGTTCTTTTTTTTGTTTGTTTGGTTGTTGTTGGTTGTTGTGTTTTTTGTTGTTGTTTTTTTTTTTTTGCAGGAAGAAAAACAATAACCTTGGACAATAAATAGCAAAACCATGCGACAGTATAATAGATATCACAGGAGAAGATGAAGAAACCAATATCTAAAGGACCCATCAATACAAAAATCGTATGCTAGAGAATCAGCGGCGTATGAGTAGGCCGAACAATGGGGGCATGTCTTAAGGGGGGTGCGAAAAGTGAGGGGCAAGTTTTTAAAACCATCAAGGAAAGGAGGCACCCTTGGTTACAATGAATACCCTTATCTAACTTGACAATATATATAAATAAAACAGCTTTATCTTAAATATTAGCCAAAAAAGTAGGGGGGACAGAAACATAGTTCCCCAGGTTCCTACACCCTGAGTATAGCCACTTTCAATTGTTTCCTTGTTTCATAATAATAATAACTTTATTTTTAGCTAAACAATTGAGTTTAACAGCAGCGATGCCAACAATAAGATATATTGTATACTGTCATTACATGTCTCCTTTCGAAGTTCCAATCACTGTAGACCGACTGCATTTGTGGTGGAATGGTTTGCATGTTCGCCTCGAATGCGGTAGATCATGGGCCCGATCTCGGGGGAGGGGGGGGGGTCAAACAGAACGCTATAAAATTGATATTTGCTGCCTCTCTAAACACGCATCAGGAGTAGGAGCAAAGGCAGGTTGGCTCGCTATTGGTCGCAATCAGGTTAAATATGAGTACCTGCGGTCTGTTGTATCAGTGAGCTAATGTAGCATTTAATTGTGTCCTCTGTTTCAAAGTGTCCGCTTTAACACTTTAACATATGTTGTAACATAAATACGCATTTTTCCTTTGATGTTTTTATGCAGTAATTGGATCTGTTTGTACCGGTAATCTACAAAAATATAGTATAGCTTGGGTGTTGATATAGTCTGTTATAGGAAATCTTCCTAGTTCAGACTTGGCCGAAATATTACATGCAATCTTCTTTAAACCTAAAATATATTTACAAAATTTATTGTGTATCTTTTCATAACAAAATTTATCTTCAAATGACAATGTATCACAGACAGAACCACTCTGTTCTGATCTGGATATTGCTCTACTGATGGAAAAATAGTCATCCATAAACCAAAATTTCACTATTGTAGGTTAGAATTGGTCTTATAATTATATCAAATAATTTACAGGACAGATTTACTGGCATTGAGTTAAAATTCATAAATCTATTTTTTAGTGAGAATAGAACTTTTAATCCTTTCTTGCTGAGCTCTTGTGTAGCCTTTTTGAAATTACCTTGAAATCAATGACATTGCCAAGGAAATTGTATTCTTTGGTCTCAGTCAAAAGAACATTTTTGTAATAAAAGATAGGGGAGGGTGATGGTGTGTTCTGAAAAATCATCACCTTTGTCTTTTTCGTATTAACAGTCAGTTGCCAGTCATAACAATATTTTTCTAGCTTATTTAAGGAATTTTGAAGTCCTTCTGAAGTATTTGAAAGAATGACAAGATCATCGGCAAAGCTAAGGCTAGCCACTTTTAATTTTTCTAAAAGAGGGGGGTACATGTATTATCAAAAATATCATGCAAATCATTTGTAAAACAATTGCACAGGGTAGGACTGAGACTGTACCCTTATTTAACCCCTCTCCCTCTAAATTAAAAAAAGATGAAATTTTGTTTTGAATTTTTATGGCCGATAGACTACAATTATACATATTATTTATAATGTTTAAAAATTTCACACCAATCCCGTTGGTCATTAACTTATATATAAGCCCATTATGCCATAGGGAATCGAAAGCTTTGCGCAAGTCTACAAAGCAGGCATATATTTTTCCTTTATTTTTCTTCAAATATTTTGAGATCAAAGATTTTAGAATAAAAATACTATCTGTGGTCCTATGGTTGACTCTCAAACCAAATTGAGAGTCAGAAAAGATTTGTTCATAATGTTGACTTAATCTGTCATTCAATACTGGAATGAACAATTTGGTCATACAGTTTTGTAAAGAAATACCTCTGTAATTATTTAAATCTGAATGATCTCCCGATTTAATAATAGTTAAGTTTCTATGGAAGTGGGAGGAGCTTAAGTCATGGTTTAATATAAAGATCTGTTAACACGGACGTCGAAGAGAACACCATTTGTCAATCGTGTAATTTCTGTTACAAAACATACTATAAACAAAGTATTCAACTATACATTCAGTCGCTAACATCATAATATCAATAACACTGTACAAATACGACCGGAGAGCAAAATGACGAGTGGCATCTAATAACATCTACATCTAATTATCAGATATGTGTCAAAAGTTATCTCTGTATGATCTACCAGTCTAGTTTACTGACTCAGCCACATGCTGTATATCTATCTATTGACAATATGTATGTACATGTTACAGAATTAACGAATAAGAAATTTAGCGGATGGAAAAAAAGGGGGGGTGGGTATTTTATATGTGAATAATGCTTAAAGCTGTGAACGAATAATTGTATTTCAAACAAAAACAACAACAACAACAAAAAAAACCTTAAACAAGAGCTTCACTTAGAATCATATATATCCTTTTCTAACTTGTGGAAGAGAAAATTAATAACTAAACTTAGAATAAGTTAGCACAATCTCCTAAATAATAAAGGTCGTATGCTGAAAGACAAAACAGACTGTTCATGTCTTGTTATATATGCCATGGAAGATGAGTTGCCTGTTCTTTTACATTGTAAAAAATGACATTAATAATACATTTATTTCAAGCTCTAAAAGATGAAAATGCAGATTTATAGAATTATCAAAAATGGACAAAAAAAAAATGCATTTTAACTCCATATACTCTCATATTGATTGAAATAAGGTAAACATCGGGACTGATCTAATGGGTTTATTCATTATCAGCTACCATTTTATTTTGTTTAGTTATCACGAAAATTACATTGTGTATAAAAATAGTTAATAAAAAAAAAAATGTTGAGATGATTTGAAAATTGTACTAGGTCTTCCACCTTAAATTTATGTTTACTTGAAAAAAATATTGGAAAGTTCTGACTGTTTAACACAATAAAACATTAAATTTTTATGAAGATTGATCACATGATAATACATTCTTCAACATGGCAATTAACTTTTCACGCTTTCGAACTTTACTAGCAATTCCGCATTCCTTTAATTTCTGTTTTAGTTCAATATCAGTCATTTCGTCTAAATTTGGGAAGTCTTTTTGGTGTTCGTAACATTTGCAATATTGATTTCTTGCAGACTCTGTCGTCTTTTCCGAGCATGGAGTTCCTGTTTTCCATATTCCCAAAAGTCGTCATCTGCTTTGCTATAATTTCTTTTTGATCTTCCAAAATCAGTTGTTAATTCAAGACGCTTCTGGACTTTAATTGCATCAACGGCACAGTCGTGGTGATTTGTCTTGAGATGGTATACTGCTTTAATATTGTCGTTTATTTTTTCTGTAGGTTGGCCGCTGAATTTTCTAAGAGATCCAAAATGAAAAATAAAGTATGGTACATGGTACACTAAGCAGTGCATATAAGGGATCGCATTTGTACACGAATATCCTTTTCGCTCCGTTAAACCCAGTTTAAGAAATGTGTCAATGAATGATTTACTTTTAGAAAATATCTGTTCGGCGGTTCTCCTCTCAACTTCATCAGAACACACAAAAGAGTATAATTTCCAAAAGATGTTCCATAATTTTACCGTATCATCATGTGTGTCATTGTGTATTACGAACATTAATTTATCTGGCAATTTTTTTGTCACCCTTTTCATTTCATTGCCAGTCAAAGATGTCCAGTCTAAGTCGCCCCGGCCTTTACTGGACCACACACTAAACGTTACACCACAATCCCGTATACTTTTAACCAGGGAATCCAAGTAACCACATTGTTCTTTCCTCACTTTCGCTTTGTCGTCTTTGTCAATCACATCGTCAATTAAATTCCTTATAAGAACGTCAAATATTCTCATGAAGAGGTGAAGTTCGTCCGGAATTACATTGACAGGTTCTATTGACAGCAAAGGTAGATGTTTAATGCCGTAACTGGTTTTCTGTGCGCAATTATAAATGTCTTTAATTTCGTTTATGGTTCTGACATTTC
>MJUT01048106.1:223325-238871 GCA_002080005.1 Gigantidas platifrons | reverse complement strand
AGTACGTAATAGCAGAGTTTCCTTACAATAAAACATAAAAGAACGTAATAGCAGAGTTTCCCAAGATTATAACATAAAAGTACGTAATAGCAGAGTTTCCCAAGATTATAACATAAAAGTACGTAATAGCATAGTTTCACAAGAATAAAACCTAAAGGTACGTAATAGCAGAGTGTCCCGAGATTTAAACATAAAACTTACGTTACATGTAATAGTTATTTCCCAAGACTTAAACATAGCAGAATGACTATAGCAGAGTTTCCCAAGATTAAAACATAAAGGAAGTCATAGCTGTTTCAAAAATTAAGACATAGACATACAATTACAGCAGAGTTTTCTAAGATTAAGGCATACCCGGTTTTCAGTGTGCTTCGAGTTGCTCGATCTTTGGTTTTCTGTGTAGTGTTTTGTAGATAATTGTTTGTACTTTTTCTGTTGGTCATTGTATTGTCTTTCCTTCTATTTACGGCTTCTAGTTACCCTCTCTGATATACTTCAACTTTTCTTATAGCAGAGTTTTCTATGGTAAGAACATATTAAGATATGTTCAGAGCAAAGTTTCCCCTGGTTAAAGTATAAACATATGTTTATAGCATAATGTCCTGTTATTATTTGACTATTATTAGACCTAGTCTACTGTCTGTAGTTATAAACTAGTCTCATTATGGAATTACTCGGTTGCGAAAAGTGTTAAACCAATCTTAAGACTGAACGTACCTGGTGAAAGTTATGTCAGACACGCGTCGTGAGCAATCTACGTTATTATTCAAGTCGCTTCTAATAAATTAAATTACAACAAAATGAACAAAGAATATAAATTTCTACTTATGAATGTTCATAAATGTTGAATGCCGGCAAACACCCCTGTGGACATCTTGTCAAAGCATTATCTAGGAAATCAATAGTAAAATCGAAATCATGGAAGAAAGGATCTTATTATGTGCATACTTCGTTACCTTGTTATCAAAATAAAGAAGACTTTCATTGACTTTCAATATGGTTTATCCAGAGTGAAAACGACATTGAAAGCTACAACACAGTATCTTTGAAATAGATATTGATTCGTTCTGATCACGTGAAGATTCTTCAATTAAATTGATACTGTTGATAATAATTACAAGAATGAATACACAGAAATAGGTTTCATACCAGTCCTTTTGATACAAACCTATTTATTAAATAATTAAATAATCAAGGGTAATATCCAATCTTCCATTAGCGACATCTAATAAATATAGTAATTCAATGACCTGATATAGGAATAGTCAGAGTGCCTCGTACAATCTACATTACGTTGGTAACGTTTAGAGACATTTGATTGGATGATTCAATTTAATCCATATTTTGTTGTTCGAGGAAATATCATCAACATGTAAATTAATAGAGGTCTCTTAAAAATTATTATTAATAGGATGTTGACATTTGATCAAATGTATGTTTCGTGAGTTGGATGCCCAATACTATAACATTTTTATCGAAAAAACCCAAGATGTCATGAAGAGCTCATTAATTTAAAATAAACTGACTTTTTACCATGTTTGTAGTAAGTAGGTTTTGATGTTGCACAGCAAGGCAAAGACAAACTCCATCCGCTCCAGGTCAACTTTGATTCCCTTACAATTTCTTCAATTTTCCATGATTTATCATATTTACCATCAAGTTGGATAAAGATGAAATCTCGGGGTTGATTAGATTGTCTTTTGAGAAATTCCGCTTTTCTTACCGGACGATGACTTTAATTATTCTACTTCTTTTTTTTAATTTGTCTGAATTTAGATCATTCCCAACAGGTACAGCTATGTTTACTTCAGACATACACCTAGGAATTGACAATGAGGGCATGTTATTGACGAAACGTTACGACAAAAGAGATTATTTCAAATTTTCCATTATGAACACCATTTATGTGTGGCAATATTCCACCTGCATATAGAGTATCCGTTCATACGATAATCCAGAGTTTGTTGTTTCTATCGTGATTTCCTTGATAGAGGGTTACTGTAAACAAGGAAGCTACTGTACCTATGGTTCCTAGAGGTTTACCTGAAATCATCACTTTGAAAGTTTTACGAGGAAAATTACGTACATTTCATAGAGTGAGCCAATACTGTGCGCAGCGTCTTACCTTCAGTTTTCTGCGTCATTTGTTTGTCATTTTCTCTTGGTCATTGTATTGTATACCCCTCTTCAAGTTAACATTTCTGTTTACCTATTTATACCCCTCTTCAAGTTAACATTTCTATTTACCTATTTATACCCCTCTTCAAGTTGACATTTCTGTTTACCTATACCCCTCTTCAAGTTAACATTTCTGTTTACCTATTTATATCCCTCTTCAAGTTAACATTTCTGTTTACCTATTTATATCCCTCTTCAAGTTAACATTTCTGTTTACCTATTTATATCCCTCTTCAAGTTAACATTTCTGTTTACCTATTTATATCCCTCTTCAAGTTAACATTTCTGTTTACCTATTTACTATCTTCACACTTCTCTTCCCGCTCATTTTTCCCTTGATGACGTCATCGTGAATAAAACAAAGAAGTGAATTGTGTTCTTAGAGAGGATGGTTTCCAATCAAAATTATTTGGTTGGTTTTTTTTTTTTGCAGTTTGACGTTTCCTCTGCAAGTGATTTGTTTGTTTTAACTTAATATTTCCTGTGTAAGTGATTTGTTTGTTTTAACTTAATATTTCCTGTGTAAGTGATTTGTTTGTTTTAGCTTAATATTTCCTGTGCAAGTGGTTTATTTTTGTTATTTGATTTTATTGTTGAACACTACCATTTAACATTTAGAATATAGAAGGTTTTTTTCGAGGGAAATTGTACAGTTTCCAAGGTCCNTAATATTTCCTGTGTAAGTGATTTGTTTGTTTTAGCTTAATATTTCCTGTGTAAGTGATTTGTTTGTTTTAGCTTAATATTTCCTGTGTAAGTGGTTTATTTGTTTTAGCTTAATATTTCCTGTGCAAGTGGTTTATTTTTGTTATTTGATTTTATTGTTGAACACTACCATTTAACATTTAGAATATAGAAGGTTTTTTTCGAGGGAAATTGTACAGTTTCCAAGGTCCGACTCCTATTCTTATGATATCTGCTGATTGTACATAGAAGAATTAGCGCAACAACAACTGCTCGTTATACATACGGGTATTTGGTTGCATGCTAGACATGCATTTTTATATCTTTTTAGCTATGTATATATTATATAATGTTTAGCTTGTGGAAATAAAAAAAAAGTCCACTGTTAAATCTATCTCAGCTTCTCGTTAAACTTTGAATTTTAGAATGCTAAACTGAAATTTCCTCTTCATATAAACGTCTTTGCAGTTCACTTTAAGAATCCGTATATCGAGGAAGGACAGACAACACAATGATCAAAAGAAAAAGTACAAAAGGACAAACAACGATCTACAAAACATACACAGAAAACTAAAGATCGAGTAACACGAACACCATTAAACATTTCTTATTATAGTCAAACAAAAGAAAAATCACAGAGAACAAATACTGCTTTTTATGTAACTTGTGAATGTAGAAGAATGGATTTTGTAATTTGCACTTACGTAAAACATGCAATATAAGTTCCTGTTGAAAGTGTAGTAAATAATAGATAAATATAGCGTGTGTGAAGGCAATATAAGTACAAAGGAATTTGTTCATTTTATTATATAGTCAATGTGTTCAATGTAATTAAATATTGTGAGTCACAACATACTATAGTGGTGTGTTTCGAAATAGTCCCGTTATGTAGAATCTTTCTAATACCTCGGTAGTAATACTTATAAATATGCTACTGTTGAAGGGACATAGAGGTCGTTGTTAGAAATTGTCATGTTTTACGTGATGTTCTATCGACAGGGTAAGGAATTCGGACCAACCAGAGTTGACTATTGTATCACTATTATGCCTTACGATGGTCTTGTATACTACCTTATGTTAAGATAATGGTTTAGGTCTTTCTTTAATAGAACTAATAGTCTACATATGACAACTTTGTGTCACGAAGATATTATGTATAATATTCAAGGTTATAACGTTCTTACTAATAACAAAGTTCGCCTCGTTATATGTAATTGTTAACATTTTACTCACATGTAGAAAGAACTAATTGTATAACCGCATCATTTCATTAAGAAGGGAGGTGTGGGTTCATAGACTAATTTAACCTCGCCACTTTTACTGAAGTGCCTGTATCCAGTCAACAAGTGAGAGGTCATATATCTCTGTGTTAGAGGTGTCTATTTTGTCTATTTTTTGTGATTTTGATATTTTATTATGGAATTGTTTCTACAGTGTGGTATTTTTGGTTTTTATTATATACCATATACAGAAAAGATTCCTGATACGTGCTAATCTGGGTCACGGGTCATTGTGAGTAGCATGTGTAGTCACGTGAACAGATACGGTGTTGAAAAAACTGTTGGTACTCATAAAATATTGATAAATGCAATACAAGTTTATGTTTGTCTTCAAGAAATATGATAGACAAAACCATGTGTGAAGTTTTATGACGAAATATCTCCGATTTCTATTCTATATATAAATTTATGAATTGAAGTTTTAGAAATACTCACAGCTAATTTTAGCGATGTATTTTTATCTTGGACAATAATGAGCGTCCTGATTGGATGACCGATTTAAAACACACTGAATCCGCATGGTTTAGCAAGGTTACTCAGGTCAGTAGTTTATAAATATAGAATCTTGACAATGTAAAGGAAAGATGCTATGTTATATTTATTCATTTGTTTGATTCTGGAATATTGTTGATCATTGATTTAAACAAGAATTAAGGGAAAAAAGGGGGTGAATTTTACAGTTAAATAAATGTTATGTTTCGACAGTTTAAAGAGAAAAATATAAATTTGTTGCGACTAAAGCTTAAATCAGCGTTAAAAATTGAACAAATATCAGTGGTTTTGTAAATGAGATTTATTATAAATAGAAAATCTGAATTTATTATTTATTAATTTATCATTAATGGTACAATTTTATATCCCTTGGGGGGGGGGGGTTGAAATAAAAACACAGGACCGGACTTTAAACAAAAATAATAATCCAGGATTAGTTTTTTATTAAAAAAAAAAATCCAGGACCCCTGTGTCCATGAATTTTTTTTTTTAAAGTTAAATAATATGAAATATTGACATCCACACTTGCCTTTTGGACAGTACATTTCTATGTCCACACTTGTTTTTAATAATAAAAAAAAAAGAATAAATCTGTCGGATGTTTTAAATATGACTTTTTACACATCTCACAACATTGAGGCAGTGCATCTACAAATAAATTCAAACGTACAACTGACTTTGATATCAAGATGACATAATATAGTCCTCTAAATGACATGGGTGTTATTTGTTTATTTATTTTTGTTTATACCATTCCATCCGCTTGAGATACGATAGTTTGTAAGTTTGTGACACGTTTGGACATTGTTTATAAATGTTTGCTCCGGGTAAAAACCATTAACAAGGACGACATTAGTTGGACATGTCTTGTAACACAGTTATTTAAGTGTAATTATACACTAATTGATTATTTTTTATAATTTGTTTTGGCCAAAAGTACATATTTGTAAACTTAACATTAGCCTCTAGGAAAGCTTGTTTTCAGTTTTTCATGGGAAACATAGCTGTAATCTCTATATTTGTACTTCTATAATATCGTGGAGATATAATGCACTCACTTGTTGTGGTTCTCAATTGTTTGTATGGGGAGGAAAATGGAAAAATCGTGAGTAAAATTTTCTTTATCTTCTTGAGGTATCTTCCTTGGTCATTTATTTTGAAATATTTCTGGGTTTTACTTTTTCTTGGAGGAAAAAACCCTTTGCAAATACACTTGAAAAAAGTGCTAACTGGAAATTAAGACAAGTTTGCAGAAATCGTAATACTTTATTAATAAGAAAGTTAGAAGAATTTCAATTAGAAATTTCGTAATGTGAAGTCATTTTTTTTTTTTTTTATGTAAATAGATTGTTGTCAGAATTAAATTTTAGACTTATGTAGGTTTAATTCCTGACATTCCACTGTAATATATCATATTAGGTAGAATGCGATATCGTTCGGAAGATGTCGGGATATAGAAAGCCTGATCGTGGACAATTGTAGATGTCATGAATTGAGATTGCCGCGCTTCTGCCCCTTTAAAGATTTCGAAAAAAAAAGAAAAAAAGAAAGAAAAAAAAGAATAGGCACATGGTAGCAGCTATGCACTTTTTCGTCCCCACCCAGCTTCTCCTACATTTCCAGTTCCCGGCAGTCAAAAGTTGTCGCCGGTGTTGTATCAATCCTCATACATTTATGTATACTTTGTATATATATTGTTGAAATTGTTCTAAAATCCAACTAAGCGTGTTGGGCTAGTACAAAGCGAACCTCATCATCATCATCTCATTGAAAATCACCTGTTCTCGCCATGATATGGCTGTAAAATTGATGAATTGACGTTCAACAATAATCACTCATCCGTTCTGAATGTGCAAGAAATATCTGTCGATGGACTCTTAGCAACAAACAGTGTAACAATCAATCATTCAAGTGCTTCATAACAACGAACAAATCAGATAAATTGGGAAAGTCACGTGTTTCCAACTTCTGTTGAATAATTAGCTACATCTAATTTTATATTATTCTCTTTCTAAATACTTCTAAAATGTATTTAAAAAGAAACGCTTAAAATAGAATTGTTTTATACTTAAAGGGGCATTATCTGCCAAAATCGTAAATTTTTGCTACCCATAAAAACTATCAGATATGATTGATGCCTAAAAAACTGATCGTGTTCTGAGATCGATCAAGAAATGGACGCCATCTTATTAATTATCGGCATTGTTTACGGAGTTCGCCGAATCGTCATTAAATCAGTACAACAATGCACTTATTTCTTATTTTCTGTGAATCTGCTTTTAGTCGGCGTTAATTACGGACAAAGAACCATGCAAGTTTGCAGTTAATAAGCGTCAAAATACAAATTATCCGTTTTTTTACCTGTCACTAGTAGGGTCAGTTGCATACGGAGAAAGCGAGGTCAAATTATTTGCTTGCAAGGCAATAATCAATCAATGGTAATTTTCGTTCTCAAAAGGCGAAAAGTGGTACGATAAGCTGTTTAATGTGATATATTTACCTTTATTTCATCATTTTAAAGCTATTTACCAATTTCCAAAACATACAATTTTTTGGTCAAAATCGTAGCTAATGCCTCTTTAAAATAATCTGTATTGTTTTAATACATAAAATGTATCTACTTTGTCCAAATATGGGAGAAAAAAAGGAATGAGTCAGTATGAAAGTCGTTCTAAATGACATTCCATTTATTTAAATCGTGACAAAACAACACATATACAATTTCACTGATTAGAACTTTTTCGTAAATTAATATATTTTTAGAAATATCTTATCGATACTATTGTCACCGATTTTTTTTGTTTAAATTTATCAAATTAGATATTTTTGCACATAATTATACAATGTACAATGAGTGCATCTCATGTCAAGGCAAGGCTACTCATTGAGAAATAAACCTATTTGTATTGTTGTATTTAAATTTCAACACCCCCTGTATAAACTGATTAATTGAAAGATAGTTTAATAAACCTGTAATCAGGCTATAGATCGAAAAAGGTATTTTTAATTTCCTCAGACGTTCTCTGAACAAATTTACACAAGTGTTATAAAGTAGCAGCCTTGGTGGTGTTATGTTAAGCTTGAGAAAAACTTACAAAGAGCTCGTAGCTTTCAATGGACATGTTTACTTTCACTTGACTTCAGTGTTTAACAGGTACAGGATGAAATTTACATTGTATGATCCGTGATGTCGATTACAATGGAATGTGTTTGTGATACTGTTTATACAAACACCAACGTCAGACGGGCTTTAACTGACATTTTTTGTTGGGACTCGCATCAATACCAGGCTACCTTGTTTACCTACCTACCACCCTTAGACTAAAATAAACCACAATAAATGACTTAAACTAAGTAACGATTATTTAACAATTTACTGGATTTTAATCACTGTCTTTTTAAATTGTGAGGAAATCAACATATTATTATTTCTCCTATTGTAAGTATACACGTACTTTTTTTTTATTTAAACATACTTTTAAAAACTGTTAAAAAAAATAAGATAAAATAAATGATAATAGAAATCCAATGAACACCCATTGGATCAAAGAAACTTGAAAAATATCGATATCTTATTGAAAGCTAGGTACATGCAGTGCAGAGTGCATCTAGTTTCCCACTAGGCTGCGTTGTTCCTATGTTGAAGTCATCGCTACAAACACTGCACGGTTGTCATCACGGTCTGGTTGACCGTTAAGATATAAACATTAGTTCTGATGAATTGATCTTTTAAAATGTAGATTTTGTCTTTCCTGTGTCACCGACAAGACTTTTACGGAAGTTGACTATGAGCAAGAGGGAGGTTGTTTATAAAAAAACCACCAGAAAATTATACTGAAGCTTAGCAATTGCTGAGTTTAGACGTATAACTAAATTGGTTATCAAATGATAAAAGTGGTAGTCATGAACGAAAGTGAAAAAAAAAAGAAATAAAATAACGTAAAAATTTAATTATAAGTATTGAATGCAATATTTGTAGTTTATTAGTATTGTAAAAGCGTTGACAGAAGAAGATTTTTTGCGCTTTATGCAAAATGTACTTAGGTAAATGCTTTCACACGCCGATAAAACTACAAAAGATTGAGCAGTCTTACAGTTATATTCACGACGAAAACAAGCTTACATACAACAGATCTTGTCAGTTAAAAGGTGGCAGTGTCATGGACGTATGGAGAGATCTTGTCAGTTAAAAGGTGGCAGTGTCATGGACGTATGGAGAGATCATGTCAGTTAAAAGGTGGCAGTGTCATGGACGTATGGAGAGATCTTGTCATTTAAACTATATAAATAAAGAGGTACGTGCTAAAATAAATATTCCAAAATATTATCTGATTCAAAAGCTTGCAATCGCTTTATTTACATAAAAACGATGTTCAGTTCGTCTTTACCCTCAGTTGTTTGTAGGACGGCTCATGTCTTATTTATGTTATTTGTGTTTGTAGGACGGCTCATGTCTTATTTATGTTATTTATGTTTGTAGCACGGCTCATGTCTTATTTACGTTATTTATGTTTGTTTGCGCATAGTGGTGTCTATAACACATATTATGTTTTGTTTTTGTTTTGTTCTCTTCGTCTTGTGTACCCTATGTTGCCAGTTTCTCTAGATTGTCCATTTGTGATTGCGCCTTCGGTATTCTCTAACGTTTATTTGTCAGTTTCTCTAGATTGTTCATTTGTGGTTGCGCCTTCGGTATTCTCTAACGTGTATTTGTCATTTGTCTTGTGTACCCTATTTTGCCAGTTTCTCCATTAGTCTTGTATAACTTGTATCTTATCTATTTGGACTTTTTACGCAAATAAAATATATTTAAGCTATATATTAGTCTATGACGGTAAATCACTGGTGTAGATGGTAGACTATTTCAATCTTTTAATTTTCTAAAGAGAACAGTACATGCTTGATTTATTAAAAATAAAATCAGTATTATAGGAACAAATTTATGATCCATTAAATTGTCACAATGTCTTATTTCAGCTTGGCGAGACAAAAACATGAGTTATGATCTTTAATATCATAATTCATATGTTATGACAGATGGTATGACAGGTGCCTGTCACTGTGTATTGTACAAGGGTGTCATCCCATTGTAATTCAATAATATCGAACCTTTTCAATATTTTTTAAGCATACTATTGTTTTGTTTGCTTTTATGTACGGTTATAATTATGAAAGTCAATACACATAAACGTGTTGAAATCAATTGAATCTAGAAGCATCTATAAATATTTAAATTGAAAGTTCTTCAGTAAACTTTGTAATAGCTTAGATGTCAGTAATTATGTCATTATGTTCATGACTCCTGACGGACTGAAATTGACAACACAAAAATAAACATCTACATGTATTTCTTATTTTAATTCAGAAAATTGTAAATTAGTGAGAGAGTATATATTTATTGCCATAAACAAAACATTACAAACATACAGTAAGTGATTTTTAAATAATATATCGACAAAAAAAACTTATTTTTAATAAATGATGATGTCTGCTTTGTACTAGAATAACACGATGGTTTAGATTTGTATAGTACTAGAGCACTAATACTACAATGGAAGGTAGACAGGTTGCTTCACTCAGACACACTATCTTGATTCCGAGTTACATACTCTTTGCTCAATGTTACATGCATATAGGGACATACAGCATGTTGGACACTCTCTCGTGTTCATTTTCATCCATATCCTTTATTACTTATTCATTCAGTTGAAATATAGTGCATTGTATATCTCAATCTAATTAGAACAAGATGTCTAGCATCTTATGATTAGGAAACACGTTGTGGCCATGTCAGGTAACTTTTCGTTCAATTATAGAAAGACTGTAAAAATATATTGACCAATCAGAATAATGGTAATTCTTGGAGATTAGCGCTCCGTCTGATTTCTTCTTTCTTTTCTTTTATGCCATTCTTGTCGTTGTTCAATCGTCGTTTGAGGTCGGTCTCCATGGTTTCGTAAGTTGGATTGCGGTCCACAGTGTAGGGTCTTTTTTGTATTGCTGTATCTGGTCTTGATATACGATTTTGTGGCACATTATTTGTATAGTGTATACGGGATACGTGCCACTGTAACTATCCATCGGGTTCTGATGTTCGCTATGGTACTTGGTAAGCGTAAACGGCTTGTCTCTAATGTGTGGTCTGTCTTGTGTGACCTGCTTCATCTTTTGTATTTCTTCGAATTAGTGACATAATCATATATTTTAAGGTAAAAAACGCTAACTATTGTGAAGGTTCATCCCTGGTAACATGAATATAAGAAGATACCTCATTGGGGTCTTATCTCGATCAGACTTAGAAAAGTTTAATATGTAAGACCTTGTACCTTTTCTAATTTAATTCTGTTAACTGGAATGGATCGAAGATGATTTAATTTAAAATTTCATTTTATTTAAGATGTCACGAATTCAATCTATTTTTATTGGCTATTTAACTATCTATAGTCTGTAAAGTATGCCGGATTAGGAGATGGATTAGTATGAGCCATAATTAGCTTGTTTCCGAATCCTACAATATGTAATTTTATATTTGTGTTATACTGTACATTATGTAGTTTGTTTATTAAAATGACTAAATATGTTTAGGCTAAAAGTATGCCAGTTATGCAAGCCTCGTTACAATGCTGCAACACTGTACAGAGGATTTACCATAGCAACTATTTTATATCTATGTTGTATCTCGCATTCGCATAACCAGGGGGAAGAGAGAAAAAAAGGTGGACTTAGAAACATTGTGAATTTGACCAGTACAACGGAAATTGACGGTAAAAATGGGAACCTTCAAAGTCGTAACACAACAAATCAAAACATTGCAATAGTGTACGGTTGTTTTACCACTTTCCGTGTAAAACAAACCTTTTGTTATATATAATTAATGTAACATTATTGTTTGTTCGTGCTATCGATGAATGTTAAAAGATCAATGTTCATATATTGGTATTGCCAAAAATGTATGATTTCCGGCGGAATTAGTATGTATGATAATGGTTCATTACATAAAATTTGTAAACAATAAATCGATATATATTACCGGTAAAATTGATTCACAAGTCAATTGACAGGTGGGTTAGAGTGTTGCCCTGTTAAATTTAAATAGGATTTTAAATTGTGCTAAAATCTACTGATTTATATCAAAATGAGGGCGGAATTCTTTTTTGTTTTGAACATTTAAATATGCAATGGTAATGATATATGGCTGTTTGTTAAATAATTATGGAATGTTTAGTCGGTCATGTAGCTTGATATAATCTGATGGTTATCACAACTATGAAGAGGCAAAATGGATAATGGCTTGTATAATTCTTTACAGATCCGGAGAATGGCTTCTCCACAAAACCCAGTGGATAGACAGAAGAAAAGGATTTCGGATTTAGATGAGAAATGGAAAATGCTTTTTAATGAGGTAAATATATGATACTTACAAGATTAATATAATGAATACTTTGTTTTTATAGCAATTGCAAGGGGGACACGAGACTGTATTAAGATTCCATTGTTTTTTATATTAGAATAAAATTTTACCTTCTTTAGCATACCCTGTGTGAAATTTCATTGTAAGAAAAAACTAGTATCCAGGAGATGTATTGATGATGATGAAAACACTGTAATTTTTGCAGAATCACAACAAGAACTAAAACAAATTCTAAAGCTGTTTGAACATTATTGTAATATATGGAAACTTAAAGTTAATGTATCAAAAACAAAAATAGTTGTATTTTCAAAGAAGAAAAGTAATCAAAACTTTAGTTATGAAATGTTTGGTGAAAAAATAAGCCAACAAGATGATTATAAATATCTTGGACTTCTGTTTAACTACAATGGAAATTTTTATAAGGCTAGAAAACAACTGATTGATCAAGCCCAAAAAGCACTTTATTCATTATATAAGCAAATACGTAATATTAATATTCCAATTGATCTACAATTGAAATTATTTGATGCATTAGTGTATCCAATTTTGACGTATTCGGCGGAAATTTGGGGGTTTGAAAACAAGAACATTATTGAAAAAATTCATTTGCAATTTTGTAAAAAGATTTTAGGAGTTAGAACAAGTACACCAAATGTTATGGTGTATGGTGAACTTGGGCGATATCTTATAGAATTACAGATTAAAATAAAAATGTTGTGTTTTTGGAACAAAATTGTGGGTAATCCTGACAAGTTATCTGGGAAAGTCTACAGATTGCTATCTAAATTATTTATAAGTGGCAATAGGGACATACCATGGATGAATTATATTAAATCAATATTTGATGAAACAGGTTTCAGCAATATATGGGATGGTCAAAATTATATTAACCCTGAATTTTTTAAGGTTACTATTAAACAAAGATTGCAAGATCAATATATTCAAAACTGGTTTTCAGATATTAACAATTCTTCAAGAGGGGAATATTATTCAAAATTCAAAACTGAATTCAAATTGGAGAATTATCTTTTGCAATTGAATGCTGTTCATAGAAACTATATTTGTAAATTAAGAACTAGTAATATAAAATTTCCAATTGAAACGGGGCGTTGGGTGGGGATCCATAGGGATGAAAGATTATGTAATCTTTGTAGTCTATGCATTGGAAATGAATTCCATTATATTTTTTGTTGTGAGATATTGAAGGATATCCGAACTAATTACATGCCAACTTATTTTATAATCTGTCCTTGTGAAGCAAAAATGAATACAATGTTGAAAATAGGAAATACACAAGTTCTTACTCACCTGTCATTGTTCCTCCAAAAAATTGTAAAACTACTGTAGTTTTTAATGTACACTGTTCAAATATTTCCACTATTTGGGATATAATCTATTTGTAATCCAGTCTAAAATATATCACTATACAACGCACATGGCCTGATAATAAATATAGCATGAGTCGAGTAGACCCAAGTCGTAACCTCTGACCGTAATAACTTGTGTGTATCACCTACCATCTGTTTTTGTGTAATACGTATACATTATCTACTCATTCTGTCATCTTTTAATAATGATCTGCAAATAATTGATGCTCCTGTAGCGCAATCTGCTACGCCTGAGTTTATTCAATAAAGTTTGAAAGTTTGAAGTTAATGTTAGGTTTCAAATAAATAGTAAATTTACATGTTTTACAGAAATAGGGAAATAACGGGCTTGCATTATGTAATTTCACGCGAAAACCCCAGGTATAGAAATATGAATAAGATTTTCTATTGTGGTCTACAACCACCGAAGAGGTGTCCGCTGCTTGTGCTGGAAGAAACAAACGCACAGCTCGCCCCTATGATAGGACGCAAATTAATGCCACATGTATGGAGAATGCCGTGCTTCTTGTACATTAAAGATAACATGCAGAGCTTCCACATCGTCGGCAATACATGACTGATCATGCGCCGATACTCTCTTCTCATCGCGCAATGAGCTTAGAGTAATCACAGCGTAATCAGTCGTGGGTTACGGAAGATACAGCTCCTAATGAATAACAAGTTGTTTGGTGTGGTCGTTGTTGCCCCGTTACAAAGCAAACCTTTTTTTACCTCTGACCCTATCTAATATAATTATTTTCTTATTTTCCCGTGGCGCTATATATTCACTACCACGGGCATATCTCAATTCCACTTTTTTTATCTACAAGATTTGTTGTCACGGACATCAAACAATATGGACTTGTATAGGGGCTTTGGGGTTACGGTTATTAAATGAAAACTTTCAACAATATTTCAGTTATATTGTGGCGGTCAGGTTTATTGGTGGAGGAAACCGCAGCACCCGGTAAAAACCACAGACCTGTCGCAAGTTACTGGCCAATGTTATCACATAATGTTGTATCGAGTACGTCTTGCCATCAGCGGAATTCGAACTCTCAACGTCAGTGGCAATAAGCACAGATTGCACACGTAGTTGTAAATCCAGGACGTAAACAACAACGGCCCATGACTTAGGAAAACATTCTATGATAGTTGTATTGTTGAAACGTTGTTCTTTGCAATGGAACTGCATTCAAAATCCCATCACTAAATCTAGCAAAGATCAGACAAGACAGTACATTATTTGCAGGGCGGTGGTGAAGCAAGGGATTTCAACATTATTGTCAAACTTACATATATCAATGTTTTGTTACATCCCCCTTATTATAGACGAAGAATTAAACATAGCAGTCTTAGTTCAAATGTATACATGTGATATTAAATGTCTATTTGCACTGGAGGTGACACTGAATCCTTTAGAACGTCCAGCTGTTATATATTTCTTGTTATAGTTTTCAACTGCGTCAGAATGAAAGTGTGCAAAAACAATGTTGGATGGAGTAAAATATGAATGCCATTTCATTTCATTTTTTTTAATAAAAATATGGAGTAGAATAAATCCAAAATTCTTATGCCAACAAACTTGTACTTTTAATCCGTTTCCATTACAACTAAACAATGCAGCAAGTCTACACATACAAATCATCATTTAAAAAATCACACAAAGTTTTAAGATGTTGGTATTTATTTCTTCACAGCTGTTGGTTTAATTATATTTTTATTATTAACACCTTGCTTAAGTTCACATAGATAGTATATTAGGATAATATTTAGGGATGAAAGAGGTCAATCGTAGTTCACAAAAAACCTTCCCAAAGTATGGTATTATATTGTTATCCATTTGTAGTAAAATCCGTTATAATTGGATGAAATGAGATTCATTTATAAAATATGTCTAATAAATAAAATTTGTGGGCTAAAATCTTTGACTATTATTACGACCATTAAACAACAGTTAAATACATGGACGACCTATAATACTTGCAATTCTATCACAAATTAAAACTAAACTTGGTATGGCTGTATTTTGAAAATTTATGTATCTAAATGTTCTTTAAATAAATACAATGTACTGAAAATTGATATTGATTGAGGTCATTGACTCTTTTTAATAGAACTAATATCATGCATA
>MJUT01048106.1:205408-222465 GCA_002080005.1 Gigantidas platifrons | reverse complement strand
TAATAGAACAGTAATATTCAGAAGATCCCGGAACGTAAAATCTATTATATACATGTATGTAATAATTAAGGAGTTCAAAGAATTGAAATAGCGAGGATCGATGTCACATAAAAGCAATTCTTTACAAGAAGCGTTTGAAGATACCAAAGGGTTAATCAGAATCCGTAAATGGAAGAAGAACAGACAACACAATGGCCAAACAACGATCTACAAAACATACATATAAAACTAAAGATCGAGTAACCCGAACCCCACTAAAAACCGGAGCTGAACTCAGGTGCTTCGGAAGTGACTATAATATCAGTGTGTAAAACATATATAAAATCATACTACATTACAAAATCAAGAATAACATTTGCTTCGTTTTAGTTTTTTTTTTTAATGATCCATAGCACAGTCACTTGAAGTAAGAACCCTGCACCTTATTTGATTTCCCCCCATTTTAGGAATATGTGATACATATTACGTGAAATTTTAAGGCTATTAGCTACTATAAATATTATACTAAAAATACAAAAAATTTACAAAAGGGGGATGATCCTTTCCTTAAGTGATCTCCAAGAGAAAATTAAAGTTTAATATAGAAAAACGTGTATCAAAGCGAATCAACGAGAATTTAAGACACATTTTTAAACATGTAATTTTATTGTAAAAAACCTTTAATATTTGTCACGAGATGTTTATAAAGGATTAATAAATGTCTAACTCATTATCCCTATAAATACCACATGATACTACATGTACCAGGAAATGTGATCTCACTTGAATGTATTATTTCTGTAGAGGTTAACAATATATTGTATTTAAATTGTCAACTATTTGACCTGAACCATTGTACTGATCATATGTAACGGTTTTGATTGTATTAAAATGATACCATTTTAGTGGTCTATATAATAAATAAACATATGTTCCCATGATTCTGCATGTCTTCAGTATTATTTTAAAGATTTTTTTTTCAATTTGTAAGCAATATTTATTGATTTCCAGATTTTCTATCCATTTAATTAAATTTACACACTGGGTGATTTTGAATTGATTATACACTAGAGTTTAAATAATCTTCTTTTTTCGTAAAAATATGACCCTCTTTTTATGTTTTTATATATTACAGTTGTTAAAGGCATATTGTCTACGATTTTGTTGAAAATTTTTAACTGTCCATAAATGATTTGTTTAAGCTATCATTAAACAGTTATGCTGCAAAATATACGATTGGTGTTGTTTTTTTTTACAAAAAAGACCCAAAACTATCGTTATCGGACTTATTGTCCAGGATGACAAAAAATTCAAAGTGAAAGTAACAGCGCCACCTATAAAAACGGAAGTTTGGAATTCTCGAGGTTTTGGCTTTGAGCTAAGGAAAATACTGTTAAGATTCAAACACTTCAAATTGTCACGCTCGTTTTGAATGTTGTTTAAATCTTAACGATTCGTAGTGTATTCGCCAATAATTCGGTATTTAATCTTCATTTTATGAAGGTCAGTACGGAAAACAACAATAATTTTGGGTATGAAAAAATACAAATGTCCTTTAAGCACTTTACTGCAGAAAATGGTAACTTCCTTTCATACAAAATAAAAAAAAAACTTTGTCCCTCAACTTTTATTTTTTACCAGAATTACAGGATTTTATTTCTGTTAATTTACATCCATATAAGTTGTATTTATACACAATTTGTATGTTGATCATTCATGAAACATCCATGTTTGTATTATAATAGGGTTCATCAGGAAAACATTTTGTTATCATCTGGCAGGGATATTTTATTTCCTGTCTAATACCCTTTGTAAATTTTAAGAAAAAATATAACACACAGTAGTTCAATACAGAGCCCGTTTCCACTAGTGGAGCATGAACTTCCTACCCTTCCGAAGCACCTGAGTGCACCCCAGGTTTTTAGTATTAATCGTTTTATGTGTATGTTTTATAGATCGTTTTTCATTCTTTTTCTTTTCGCCATTGCATTGTCTGTTCTTCTTTGATTTACGGATTCTAATTACCTCTTTGGTATCTTTTGGCCATTGTGTTGTCTGTTCTTCTTTGATTTACGGATTCTGATTACCNATTTGGCAGGGTTATTTTATTTCCTGTCTAATACCCTTTGTAAATTTTAAGAAAAAATATAACACACAGTAGTTCAATACAGAGCCCGTTTCCACTAGTGGAGCATGAACTTCCTACCCTTCCGAAGTACCTGAGTGCACTCCAGGTTTTTAGTGTTAATCGTTTTATGTGTATGTTTTATAGATCGTTTTTCATTCTTTTTCTTTTCGCCATTGTGTTGTCTGTTCTTCTTTGATTTACGGATTCTGATTACCTCTTTGGTATTATCAAACTCCTCTTCCATATAACCGTGTTTGTAATGGATTTTCTGTTTTTAGTTTCATTTTGGTCTCTTAATATGACATTCAGTTCAATGTTTTATCTATTGAAATAACTACTGGCATAATGGATTGATTGATTGATTGATTGATTGATTGATTGATTGATTGATTGATTGATTGATTGATTGATTTGTGTCTAACGCCAACTTTAGCAGTGTTTCAGCTATATCGTGACGTGAACAAAGTGTAGATTAATTTAAGTCACCTACATGACCCTTAGAAATAAAACGTCCTTTTCTATATGAAATAGTGGAAAGTGGCATCGAACTTGGACTAACAACTACGTGTACTAAAACAGTAATATGATCTTCAGATTTTTAGAAAACTTTATATGCAATCCAAACAATGGTCTCGTCCTCCTAGTGACTCTTCTGAAACATATACAGAAAACCAGTCGCGAAGATCAACGAGGTACAGTCAGGGAAAAGATGCAATCAAGGAAAAGAATAATGGTGAGTTTTATGTTTATGTAATGTCTGTTTGACAGCACACATGTTGAGCTAAGTGAATTTCGACCAGCCTTTCGGTATTCATTACACACAAGAAGTGAAATTTGGTTAAGGGCTCATATAAATAGACAATAACATAAAGTAGCTGATCCTATAAATTTTATTTTTCGATTTATCAACGATATATTGTCACTGTACAATTCTACATATAGTTACCACGTTCATCTTGAATACTAGCTACAATGAAGTTGATATAAAACATGTCATTGATCTCTGTACATTAGCTTTGGACCTATTTGTATCAACTATAGTCAACAATGGACCACGCTCCGATACACTATATAATCATCACACGATGACGAGAGGAGAGTATCGGAGTATGATCAAACGTGGGTCAAAAGTGTTGTTATTGAATAAACTTCATTGAAAATACTTTGATGTGAAGCAAAAATTAGATAGAAATTCGTACAATCAGTATATTTTTCTGTGAAACGTCTTGCTCAGGATTATGATACATAATTGGCTATAAAGCCTTTTGATGTGTCAAGCAGTACGCATGACAGAACATTCGTATTAGATTTTAAAGTTGAACCGTCCGCCAGTTTGATATTTTCTATCGAATGTATGACATTTTGAGAAAATGACATTTTCACTCAAATTGAAGTTTAGGTAAATTCTACATTTTCGAAAATTGTCGCCTAAGTAGATATGTATTTGATTTAATAGAGTCTGACCAAAAACAAAAGCTCTTTGATTTACGGTTTCCGGTTATCTCTAAAATGATAGCTTCAGATTTGTCTTGATATTGGTTGATATCACATTGTTTCTCATGATTAAGTATACTCCATGAATAAAGAATACTTTATATATTTATTACTATATTTTGAATTTGATCTTTTGTAGTCAGAAGAACTGGAATGTATATTATGTATCAAATTTTGCCTGAGGTACAAAGTACGTATACATAGACACAAACATAGTATTCTGATTCAATATGGATATGTAATTTAATGGTGTATATATGTAGGTGTGGGTTAATCAAACACATACCATAATACCATGTTTGTACTATTAGTTGAAGCCACAATGCGGAGCTGCCAATTGAGAGATGGGGGATAAGCCTATTGAGAGATGGGGGATAAGCCTATTGAGAGATGGGGGATAAGCCTATTGAGAGATGGGGGATGAGC
This sequence comes from Gigantidas platifrons, assembly GCA_002080005.1. Lineage (NCBI taxonomy): Eukaryota > Metazoa > Mollusca > Bivalvia > Mytilida > Modiolidae > Gigantidas > Gigantidas platifrons. Next base: position 218,438 of record MJUT01048106.1, on the reverse strand, counting down.
CTATTTGTTTATATGTACACAATACACCTTTATGCTGTATAGAGCTTTGTCTATGACATAATGTACGTTTGTTTCCTTTACCAATAATTAAAACACGGTGAATTTTCAGGAGGGGATATAAGAACTATAAGACCCCATTTACAGGAAATTGATATACGGTGCAATTTTTGTTTTAATTATTGCAGATTTGTGATGTAAGGTAATAGACGGTTAATATACCAATATTAACTTAATGTACCAGATACTCCGAGCATTTCTGTAGTTAGCTTCTTCAGTGATGCTTAACCCCACACAGTTTACAAACCAAACATGAATACTTAACTTTGTCTAATATTAAAGAATCTCATATCGCATATTTTATAGAGGAAGTAGAAGGTATTGTCCTTCTTCAATGTAAGGCTTCTGATTACCCCTTTGACATCTTCAAGACTTGTCTTATTCCACTCTACTGATTCATTTCCCAAACTGAATACAAAACTACCATTCACTTTGAAAATACATATGAATTAATAATTTTGTGATTTCTTACAACAGGCTTCGGCTAAGATATTACTTGAGATTCCATATGGTTTAGAAAACGTTGCTGAAGTTCTTCTGAGTTCTAATGTTAGGTCAAGATGTACTGCCTTGGAGGTAAGAAAAATCAAGAAATTGACTAGTTTATCTACTGTTCAGTCGTAAAATATATTTTATTGGAAGCAAGACTTTCTGAGTTCTCACATATGTACTTTTAAGTCGTAGGTAGTCCCTTATAAAGTTCTTTTGTCTGACGGGTTATTAATACAAAGACTGACTTATCATGTTGAATGATTTAGTTTATATATATTTTATTAATTAATTCAACATAGCATTACAATATTGAGCTATATATGATACATAATACAAAGTAAGTAATAGGATTGGGAAACAAGTTGCTGAAACTTATGTCAATCCCTATCCGTAGCCGATTGATTTGACTTCAATTTGAATTTAATTAGATGAATGTGTTAATTCGAAATTGTCGGAAGTTTATTGTAAAATTATCTTTGGCTCTAAAACTAGATAGTTCTGTTCAATGATATTTTATGATATCTATACAAACATTTTTTAATTTCATCATCATTTGACATCAAACACGCCTCACTTTTTAAATCCCGTGAGATCTTTATCTAAATTAAATGTTTACATGACTGATAATATTTCAAAAGTAATCAGTAATTTAAATTCATGAGATTGTTTTGAAACTGTCAATATTATTTTTCAGATAATGAGTAAAATATTGATGGAAGATGAAGGTTTCCATAGAAACCTAGAATGCTTTACTTACTTCAGACTTAAAAACTCAGAACCCGTGAGATTTAAATTCCTAATTAACATGTTAATGACGGCGGGTTCCAGTAGTGTGCAGGTGTCGTTTCAGGTAAAATATTAAACAATTCCAAAGAAGCATTGGTTAAATTCATTGTCGTAACTGGGGTTTTACATCAACCGAGGCAGATCGAGCCGAAGCCATGATGTGAAGAGCCGATGGCGCAATGGGGGACGAGTCCACTTTTCGAGATGTAAACATTACACCTTTATGCTATATAGAGTTGTGTCCATGACTGAATGTTGGTGATTTCCTTTACCAATAAACCTTACTGACATATGCTTGTAATAGTACTAAATACCCATCATAACTTACACATATTATACTGTTTCTGTGATAAATATAACCATGTGTACAATTTTGATGTGGTACATGTTTGTACTATAATAAAGCACAGTTTTAGTTGAGTTCATTACTTCGACAGTTTTACGGTCATCATCATTACTTGGTTCAAGTATTCACAATTTCGTCCTTCATTCCTCGTTTATGATTTACCACCATATATAACTTATCACCAGAATATGTCAGTAGTGGTGCAAAAACTGCTGTATAAGTTCACTGGGTTTTTTTTGTGGGATTCGTGTCGATCAATCTTTAGTTTTCTGTGTAGTGTTTTGTGGACCATTATTTGTAATTTTGTCTTCTTTCCTTTTCCTACTGGGTATTGTACTGTCTGTCCTTCTATTTACGTCTTCTGATTACACCTTTTGGTATATTTTCTTATAATGTGCGCGTTCGCTTTACCTTTATACAAATGTATGTACCTTATCAGAACGTCTCCTCTGGCTGGTTTATTTTGTGTTCATGAATAAGACGCAAAGAGCATTCTTAAATATCACAATCCGGTGAGAAGATGCATATCACAAATGTACAGATAAATAATTTAAGAATGGGAAGGGCACCATATGAATCCCTGGGAAGGGCACCATATGAATCCCTGGGAAGGGCACCATATGCATCCATGGGAAGGGCACCATATGAATCCCTGGGAAGGGCACCATATGAATCCCTGGGAAGGACACCATATGAATCCCTGGGAAGGGCACCATATGAATCCCAACAAGAACACTTTGAGTGTACTAAAATAGAATAAGCATAATTGAAAAGGTAATGGTGACATGCATATGCACAACACATAGACATGTTTTACAAGTAAGCGTTTGAATTCATAAACTGGGTTAAATATGTACCTTACAGTTTTTATGATCAAGATAAGCAGCCTGTTTTAAGATTATGACTAATGCTGTTCAGTAATACAGGAGAAACTTTGTTTCATTTTTAATTACAGATTTGTTGTATGAAATATATAAATTCACTCCTGACATCTTCTCCTGATGGTAATACACGAATATTTCTACAGTCAGAGGTTGAAATGGCTGGTTTAGATGTAAAAGCGCTGATGAAGGTACACTTACACATTTAAAATTTGTAAAGTAATATTATCGTAATTCCAAATATATTATGTCATTGACAATATGCTTTTATTATCCGGTAAATTGTATCATATATAAACGCTAGAGAAAACCGGAGGGGCAATCAAGTATGGACAGCCCAGTGACACAAGCAACATTGGGTACAGAAGACACAGGACGAAAATATACAAAACAAAATTAACGATAATATTAAAATGATGTGGGAGGTCAGCATTGGAGGTACAAATCAAAGAGCTGCAATCACTATGTTTGCCTACAGAAATCGCATTCGGAATGTAAGTTTCATAAAACAGAAATATACATCTGGTGCCTTATTTTTATTCTTCTAATTTTAATAAAGGCCTTGATAGGAAGCTTTAGTGGTGAACTACTTGATAACCTTAATGATTTTTGTCTCTGCCAATCAGTACAATGCAAATAACAACAATCTTACCTCATATTTATCCAATATACAACATTCTTCTTTCTTCCATAAAATAGTTTTCAATTGGATCTTAGTCAGCTTAAGCTCTGAACTCTAATAAAACCTGATATTTCGTCGTAAATACCTTATTCCATGCATACCATTGTTTAATGTGCATGTCGTTTGAAGGCAAAAAAAAACAACATTGTAATACTCACATCGTGCAGTGCTTTCAATACTTTTATTATATTGAAGAATAATTCAGACAACGAAAACGTAGATATCTAATTTAGTGCACACAACACGTTTCTGGATTAAGCTTCATCATGTACAGTTAATGCCTAAATATTGAAAAGCCAAATAATAATAAAAAAAAAGAAGAAGATATACATGTATTAACTTTAAGGTAATATAGCATGCTCATACATGTAATAGCAGGTTTGTCCTTTTATATTTAAGAAATACAGGCTGTGTTAATTCGTCTATATTCTACATTATTGTGTTTATAGAGTGCTGAAATGAAGTCATCACCAGAAAAAGACGAATTAAAACAGGAGATTATTGATTTCCGAAACAGTTTGTTAGATGTTGACCAACTCTTGGAATCACATGAAACTCTATATAGGTTGAATATAGAGTTACATCAGAAGGTATTAGTTTACACTTATATTGTATGACCTGTGAATAAATAATGAGTTTCTATAAACAATGTACATAAGAAGAACACATTTTTAATTCGTGAACAAATGAAGGAGTTTGGAGGATGAGGTCATTATTACTTTTGGTATTAAATCCATGTAATTAAAGCCAAAATATTCATTCGGCTAGTAAACATATAAGAAATAACATAACGAATTTCTTAGGACCCTTAGATTACCATGAGAGGGTGAACTTTGAGTTTCTGAATTGATCATTTGCCCTAAAGACTGTTATATTCGAATTTCTAAGAATAACACTTCTTATCAACAAGATATATATGTGTTTCATGTTTGAAAGTTAGATTTCTAATTTCTAGTTTGCTTTCTATATTTTTTTTCGAAGATAAACAAGGAGTGTTCAGAATAAGTGAGTGAATGTTAGGATTCCAAGTGAGCATGTCTTTTAGCTATACATGTAGCATGATGAGAACAAGTGACCTTTAGAAGAGATTAAGATGATACTAGATGTACTAGACAAAGACGCTTATTTGGATTTCTTTTTTACTAGCATGGGTAGACATTTAGTTTTACTCTGACACATTATCGTGATTCCGAGCCTACAAGTAGTTTCTCTTACTGCTTAAGAGAGGAGCAGCAAATACCAATTTTATAATCCTTTGTTTTACCTGATCCCCGCTTGAAACCACGTTCTACCACACTCGAGTCGAGCACGCCAACAATTACACTACCACGGCAGTTAGGAATGTAAGGAGTTAAACTAATTTGTGAAAACATCAACACCACAAAGACATATATAATTATTAACAATTGAATGAATTGAATTTTTTGATTTTTTTTGTGTTTAACGCCACTTTCAGCAATATTTCAGCTATATCATGGCGACCAGTTTTAGTGGTTGAGGAAACCAGAGTACCCGTAGAGAACCACCGACCCTGGGCAAGCAACATTAACGAAAAGACAATGTGTTTATATATTAACATTTTTATTAGAACACCAAAATCAGATGACCTTAATCTATGTATTTTTCAGTTGCTTGAATTGCAAGAGCAGTTACAGGTAAGAATTAACATATTTTAATATTAGTGGTACTTTATTGAATCGATTGAGGACATGAATGATAATCATGCCATTTATAGCTCAACGTTATCAGTTTTGCTACGTATAAGAATGAACAATATATCAATTGTGCCCCAAACATCAGCATTCTTAATGTAACAGTACCTTAATCATGTAATCACTATCATGTTTAGTATCTTTGGTTTACATGCTCTCAAATACTTTTAAATCATTTGGTTTTCCTATCTTTTGATGTTGAGCGTACCTGAGGAATGTTGGATATCTACGTTTTAAAAGGAGGGGTACGTGTATTTAACAACAATTTCAGCAATATTGTAGTCATGTCAATTTTGTTGATGGAGGACCGGTGTATCCAGAAAAATTACCAACTGCCGCAAGTCTGTGAAATACGTTTTCACATGAAGTGGTATATGCACTGACAGGAATTAAACTCACAAACGTTACTAATAATAGGTACTGGTTGTATAGGTAAAGACTATCCAACTAATAATAGGTACTGGTTGTATTGGTAAAGACTATCCAACTACCGAACGATCGCGTAAACACCAGGACCCCTTAAAGGATAAAAGTGCATAAATACAAAGAACAAGACAACAAGCACAATTACAACATACAAAGCAACATCAGCTCCCAAAAACAACAGAGATGTATCGAATGGCTACATTCACAAACATGTTTCGTGTTTAATGATGTTAGCTGAGTTTAGCTGTTCTGTTAGCGCCCTTTGGTATTCCTGCTCCCAACACGTTTATTTATTTGGCTTTCCAATCTTTTGATTATGAACATACCTGGTGGGGGTTGTTAATTTGATATCTACATTTTTATTGAAATCGTGGTGCAGTATACCCCGATTTTTAAGTTATCATATGAATATATGATTTCACATGGATACATATTAATGTGGATCAATGTGGAAATACAAACGTAGAATCTTATTAAAATATTTAAATAAGCACTTTAACGCCAAACGGATAACATTTTCACTCATTTGTTTTTTTAGTAATTTAAAATATGTTGGTAATTGCAGCTTAAACGACATCAAGATCAGCAACCTGATAGAGTGGAACTTCAAGGGGGTTATCAGCCAGAGCACAAAAGGGAAGATTCAATAGAATTTCAGCCAGAAAACAAAAATACTGATTCAATAAATTACCCACCAGAAAACGGAATTTTAGATGCCATTGACTGCCATTTAGAAAATGAATATGAAGATTCCATTGACGAAGAGCAAGACAAAGAAAATGAAGTTATATTAGGATTAAATGAGTTAGATGAACTGTTAGATTCTATAGATTCAGACAATGATGTTTCATCAATAGGTAAATATATGTATTGTTATGGAGATTATATGATGATCTACCTAAACACAATATCATTTGTTTTTGATGTTTTGTAGATCATTGTTTGTCTTTTTGTCCTTTTTCACTGTTGTATTGTCTTTTTTTCATAGACAACAAAAGAAAGCGAGTTTCCTAGAGATGGCTATTGTTTTTGATCTTGCAAGTCTAAAAATATACGAAATTGTCCATTAAGTAATACTCAAGATTGTGATTAATTCTAACATGACCGCCTTCTTTTGCATTGTTAACAAACGAGCGAGTTATCCATTCGGTATAATCTCATTAGCACATGCGCCGGTGAATGTGACTGACTTTTCCATTGGGAGCATACATTGTGTGCGACATTACCCGCAAACGTAAATATTAAATGTTATAATTTGAATGTAAACATCAGACAACATTCCCGCCACTCCCATTTAATCGGCATTATTAGGTACGAGGTAGTTGTAAGTATTATTGAATACAATAGTGAAATATAGATTTTAAGTCGATGTTAAAATGAGAAACCAAAAATACCACACTGTTGGAAAAAATAATTGAAGAAGCCAAAAAGGTAATCAGATCCGTAAATCGAAGAAGAGTTGATGGTACAGTTTAGAAATCCAATCAGAAAATCGTAGAAACAGAGGTAAAATATATACCTCTAACATACATAGAAATATCTATACCTCTAACATACATAGAAATATCTATACCTCTAACATACATAGAAATATCTATATCTCTAACATACATAGAAATATCTATACCTCTAACATACATAGAAATATCTATACCTCTAACATACATAGAAATATATATACCTCTAACATACATAGAAATAGCTATACCTCTAACATACATAGAAATATATATACCTCTAACATACATAGAAATATCTATACCTCTAACATACATAGAAATATCTATACCTCTAACATACATAAAAATGACCACACACTTTCCTGGCTTGTTACATGCACTTAGATAAATAAATAAAAAACGAATGACGGATTTAGATTCGCTTTATGCACCCAAAGCTTCACTTATTAGGGGATTGATCCGGTTATGCAAGTGTTTTCCACATGTAAGTAAATTGTAAATTGCTACCATAGATTGGTGGAGAATTCAGATGTTCGCTGAAACGTCATGGCATGGTTTTGATATTTTACTTGATAATTTCCTCACTAGATATGTACTTCATGGAGCTGCAAATTTCGTGCGTAGTGGTCTTTGGTAATGCAGACATCACCACAATGGTTGGTTTCCAACGAATGTTGCTTGCTTCCGAAGACTTTTAAATTATTTGCCATCCCAATCTTTTGATTATGAACGTACCTGATGCACAGTGACCTGATGAAGGTAATTCATGAAACGCACCGTACGTACTAAATTCAATGTCTGCTTTTTTATTAATGAATGGCGCTATCACAAGTTATGAATACATTAAGAATACTGATGACACAAAATGCAATAATTTCTAGTTTCATAGTCAAACGGAACATGTTGTGTAATAGTAGTAGTTTGTTTTGTCATGGCTAGAGATATGGTATCTTTGTATTTTAGAACTTCATTTGAACACTCCACAAATACGAAGACGTGGAAGTAATCGCAATTGGAGAAAAGCTGGACGACAACTTCCTGTGTTGAATCAAACAGACATTTGTTTGTCCACAACAATGGAGGTATATTTTTATTCTCTAGTTGTTACGTGTTTTATCTGTCACGTGATACCGTCCATATTCTACAATTGTTAAGGGGCAACTATATCTTTATATGGGTTGGGGCATGAGAAATTTTACTGCGGAAGAAATTGTTTTTTCTCTGAGCCGACGAACATTGTGTCAATATCTAACAAGGGAACATAGTCACGACAAAATGGGAGTAATATTCAAATTTTGTTGTTTTTTCTTTTGCTTTGTTTTGTTTGTTTGTTTGTTTTTTTTTTGCTTCCATGCAGGCAAGATATTCTGAAACGCCGTCATCCCGATCAATAATGAATGGCTCCTAATTTACCATATCTCAGACAAGTGTTGGTACTCTGGTATAGATTCATAGACCTTGCCTGATTTAATTATTTTGTCTTATATAAATGTACTAAAAGTTTAAATTTGGCGTCAAAAATGATAGTAAAAGTAGGACAAATCACTACCAAACAACACAATGTTTACATTCCTATCCCGCCACTAAATAAACGGTAGAGAATTCCGAATGGGCTATCGAAAATGGAAAATCAAGAGAAACTAGCAACAAACGATACACAAGACGAAGAAAAACAAAATAATAACACAATACAATGTTTGTTGGTCACCACCAGCAAGCACATATAACGAAAACAAGGCATGAACCCTCCTACAAACAACTGGAGGTAAACACGAACCGAACATACTTTTGTGCAATATTTCCTCTTCATTTTCATCAACAGTTGTGTCAGTTTCTAAATTTTAGTTACATTTGTGTATACTCATTCAGTTTACAAATTTTACAGAAGCAAGATAAAAATGTAATTAAAGGGCTTGGAAAAATACATTATGTGGAACAGAGTCAACTTGATTTGCCCAAAACTGGTAAGTAACAGAACATTGACTACTATTACATGGTAATTAAGCAGTTTTTTGTTGTCAAAATTTTAATTGTGTTATAAATTACATAATTAACTAGATAATTAGAACATTTTGTGGTATTTTTTTTAGAACATTGTGCCTTCTTTTAGTAATAGGAATGAAAAACGAACTATAAACTCAGCGAAAGCCTTATACAAAACTTTATTATTTAATTGAGAATTGGATGTTTCTATATAGGATTACCTGGAAATTAAAAATTATTCTTAATCCTGATAAAGAAATTTTGCCCAATGTTTGTAACTTTATAAAGCGATCATTAGAAGCGCGAATATGAGGTTCACGTTGGTCAGAACATATAAAACGATAATATTTGTTTTTATCAAGGGGTGGTAGTTGTATTTGTTTATACATGTATATATACATTGTCTGTTTAATGTTAGTTTATGTTTGTATTGCTATACCCAAAAGGGTTTTATATGCAATAAAGATTATTATTATTATATAAGACATCAGCATTCGTCTCACCTAGGCTGATTTCGCTACTGCATCAAACTTTGGCTGTATCAGGTATGCAGACATTGGAGCTACTTTGACAAAAATGCAACTTTTCTCATACAAAACTTACATTTCTCTAGATAATGGACAGTTAGGTATAGCGAACTCTGTGCAGTCTTTAAAAGTCAGTAATTATGATAACTTTTTTTTAAATACAAGAGTTGTGTAATAGTCGTGCATTTGTAGTTGTATTTCAACTTTGTAAATACGATTGTTTTGGGTGTTCAATGTCACTGTCAACAATATTTAAGTTTTATGCCTAATGGTCAATTTTATCTTTGGAGGAAATCGGGTTGCGACATACCACAAATAACTGGCAAAGCCATAAAGTTGCACGGTGTGCACATCGAAAAGGCACTAATCAAAGGCATAGGTTTGCAATCTGTTACTCAGAATTCCAGGTCGTTATACTTCCATGTATAGACTGATATTTTCGTGCAAGGAAATAACCAATTGGAGGTACACCGTTACAATTATATTCTGTGAAATTTATTACTTGATTTTCACAAATAAAACTTATTTTGATGGCTAGTTAATCTTTATTACGATTATTTACTTTTATTGCAGAAAATGATCATAAAGAAACGCAGAAAATACAATTTATTGAAAAGACTAGAGCGGAAAAGTTTTGTAAGTAATACAAATCAAATATGTTGAATAAAGATAATTAAATTTCGCAATGATTGTAGTTTTCAAATACTTAATATACAATGGGTGACTCATGATTTGTTTTTAATTGTTATGTGCAGGGCCTCCAAGAGAAATTATGCAAGGCGGAGCAAGACTGCTTTGGGGCCACGGGGACAAGCTGAGACTTTTCTTAAAATTAAGGATTTGAGGTCCAATAAAACCACTGGTAAACTTTCATAAACGCTTTATGTCCTGTACAGCAGAATTTATTTTATACAAAGAAATGACAAACATAATCAGTTAATGCAACAAGGTGTTAAGTTGGCCCTTCAGAGATTTTCGTGCCCCTTTTTTTTGGCTTTCTGGGACCCGGACAGATGTACAGGTTGAACCCCTCCCCCTCTCCTAGGCACTGGGTATGTGATCATAGCTATTATAAATACACTACCCTAAATATAGGCATGCCTGTTGTACACATCGCTATATTTGGGCATAAACATTTTTAAGAAGTAATTATCAATACGAATGGGATATGTACAGTGGAACTAATTTTGTAACTTTGACCTTATATAAAGCAATTCATTCCATCCGTATATGCAGCGCACCCTCTAGTTGTCGGTAACAACTATGCCAAGTATCATTAATATTATAGTCATTTAAAAGTTATGAGCATGACATAATGTGCTGACAACCTTTTGCATGGATTATGTACATTTGAGCTATTTAATCTTATGGTATGGCTTTCACCTTCCAGTTTTATTTCCGATACACTGTCTAGTCGTCGGCAACAGTCATGTTAGGTCACTTTAATAACCTACAGATTAGGGCATTCAAAGTTCTGAAGCGGACACGATGTGATGACAACTTGCACACACAGACAGACAGTGTGATTACTTTAAACCCCTGTACTTTGTCGGCAGATGTATAATCACCAATCCCAGAATTTAGATTAAACCCTAAAAACTCGACAAATATGGAGTGTAAGAGACTTTGACTGGACATTTACATGTCTCATTTTTGTAAATAAGGAAACGAGGCGTGTTATCAATATATAAATGTAATGTTATGTTTATTATAGAGTTGTAGATTTGATGATAATGTGTATTTCATTTCTTCTGTTTCCATAAAAACTGGATTTATATTTTTAACAGTGACTGTGAAAAACAATGTAGGATTATCCTCAGAAATAATAGTGGAATGTTTACAGAATTGTGACGCAGAAAATATTGCACCTGAATACGTCAACAAATTATTGGACCTATTACCCACTGAAGATGAGGTAAGAATGTTTACAAAATTGTGACGCAGACAATATTGCCCCTGAAAACGTAAACCAATTATTGGACCTATTACCCACTGAAGATGAGGTAAGAATGTTTACAGAATTGTGACGCAGAAAATATTGCTCCTGAAAACGTTAGCAAATTATTGGACCTATTACCTACTGAAGATGAGGTAAGAATAGTTAAAGAATTGTGACGCAGAAAATATTGCCCCTGAAAACGTAAGCAAATTATTGGACCTATTACTTCTGAAGATGAGGTAAGAATAGTTAAAGAATTATGACGCAGGCAATATTTCCCCTGAAAACATAAACAAATTATTGGACCTATTACCTACTGAAGATGAGGTAAGAATATTTACAGAATTGTGACGCAGACAATATTGCCTCTTAAAACGTAAGCAAATTATTGAACGTATTACCTAATGAAGATGAGGTAAGAATATTTTCTAGTGGGGCAGGACTTGCTTTCCCTTCCGGAGCACCTGAGTTCACCCCAGGTTTTAGTGGGGTTCGTGTTACTCGATCTTTAGTTTCATGAGTATGTTTTGTGGATCGTTGTTTGTCCTTTGTACTTGTTCGTTTGGTCATTCTGTTGTTTGTTCTACAATTTACTGATCTGATTACCCTTTTGGTACGTGTGTTGCACCTTCTATCTACTGAAAAGAAGCATGTCTATTTCCAAAACTTTGACAATGAAAACGTATTTACATTATTACCAAAAATAAGGTTATGGTTTTTTTTTTATAGAATTATGACAGCATTCATATTTCCGTTGAAAAAAGTAAACACTTCAACAAAAAGTTGGTAATGATATAATAAACACTCAGCAAATGTCTACAATACAACTAACATAAACAAACAATAGCCATGAATGTTAGGTCCATCAAGAATGAACAATTAAGATGTAAAAGTGATATTAGGCACAAAACACAGCACGAACACAAACTAAAACACTTCTGAACAATCAATATGTAAAAGTGATATTAGGCACAAAACACAGCACGAACACAAACTAAAACGATGTGCAACTCGGACATCACAAAATACGGAGGCGTATCCAAGTGCTCAGGAAAGGTTAGCAGTTCCTGTTATATCATCATTATAATTCGTGAGTATGTTTAAGCATTCTAGAGTTACAAATAAAGGCGAAAAGTGAGTTTTCTGTTGCTATCCCTGAATTATATTTGATACTTGTATGCTATATTGAAACTTTACTATATATTTCTGAATCTTTTTTTTTCACCATGTAACTTTTTTGTCCTCATTTACTGTATTTTGATATCAGTTCCTACATATTTCAGATGAGGAATATATTAACATTAGATTGTGAATTAGACAACCTTGGTGAAGCAGAACAGTTCTTAGTTCAGGTAAGATGTATTTATTGATATCATATGTTCAAATATATTTGATGACATGAGATGATGCTGTCGATTTTGTACAAGACCAACACCAATAGATGAATTTTTATAGTGCTAGCATGCTGAAACAATAGTCCAGGTGTAGACATGTCTCCACACTCGGAGACATTATCATGATTCCTAGCCCAACAATGCAATAGTCCAGGCGTAGACATGTCTCTACACTCGGAGACATTATCACGATTCCTAGCCCAACAATGCAATAGTCCAGGCGTAGACATGTCTCCACACTCGGAGACTTTATCATGATTCCTAGCCCAACAATGCAATAGTCCAGGCGTAGACATGTCTCCACACTCGGAGACATTATCATGATTCCTAGCCCAACAATGCAAT
>MJUT01048106.1:194794-205289 GCA_002080005.1 Gigantidas platifrons | reverse complement strand
CCAGGCGTAGACATGTCTCAACACTCGGAGACATTATCATGATTCCTAGCCCAACAATGCAATAGTCCAGACGTAGACATGTCTCCACACTCGGAGACATTATCGTGATTCCTAGCCCAACAATGCAATAGTCCAGGCGTAGACATGTCTCCACACTCGGAGACATTATCATGATTCCTAGCCCAACAATGCAATAGTCCAGACATAGACATGTCTCCACATTCGGAGACATTATCATGATTCATAGCCCAACAATGCAATTGTCCAGGCGTAGACATGTCTCCATACTCGGAGACATTATCATGATTCCTAGCACCAACAATGCAATAGTCCAGGCGTAGACATGTCTCCACACTCGGAGACATTATCATGATTCCTAGCCCAACAATGCAATAGTCCAGACGTAGACATGTCTCCACACTCGGAGACTTTATCATGATTCCTAGCCCAACAATGCAATAGTCCAGGCGTAGACATGTCTCCACACTCGGATACATTATCATGATTCAAAGCCCAACAATGCAATAGTCCAGGCGTAGACATGTCTCCACACTCGGAGACATTATCATGATTCCTAGCCCAACAATGTTTACTCTTACTCTTTGATATTGCGTTATTTACAGAGAAGCAGCAAATACCAATTGTACGGTCTTTGATTTAATCTGACCACAGCTTGAACCCGCAATCTACCAAGTGAGCACACTAACCATTACACCACCGATCTGACCACAGCTTGAACCCGCAATCTACCAAGTGAGCACACTAACCATTACACCACCGATCCGACCACGGCTTTAACCCGCAATCTACCAAGTGAGCACACTAACCATTACACCACCGATCTGACCACGGCTTGAACCCGCAATCTACCAAGTGAGCACACTAACCATTACACCACCGATCCGACCACGGCTTGAACCCGCAATCTACCAAGTGAGCACACTAACCATTACACCACCGATCCCGTTCGTTATTATATAGGGTGAATCTGTTTAGATAAGGGTAACATACCAGTAAGAGAGAACAGTGCAAAAATCAAAATCCGGGTAGACAAACTTACACTAGTGAAATATAATCTGGGTAGACAAACTTACACTAGTGAAATATAATCTGGGTAGACAATATTAATTAGCTGTAACATTACACAAATAAAATTTAAAAAAAAAAGATTGACAAATAATCTTGTCATTTTAAACGTCCTGGGGTGAATCCAGATCTTGTGAAAATGTTAGCATCTGTTGCTCTATGAATGTCACCTGTCATGTGACCACATAGACATATATTTAAGTAGACAACCTGTCATGTGGCCACATAGACATATATTTAAGTAGACAAATGTTTTTGATGACATATAACTAGTTTAACACCACCAAGTTATCGCAGTGTTTGTACCAGGGCAGGACATTGAGAAGTCATGTGTATGTGTATTACCGATATCGATTATAACTGTGTTTCTATGATTTTCTATTAGATTTCGGTACTGTTCCGACAGTGTGGAACTTTTCGTTTTTCATTGTTATACTTACTTTTCATTAATATAGATCATGTCTGTAGAACGACTAGAAGAGAAATTAAAGATTATGGTTTTTGTGGAGCAGTTCAAATCATTAATTGACGGCATGTCTGAGGTAATTATAGTGTAAAAGAAAAGATATTTATTTCAGAATAAAGATATTAAATGGAATAATTTTGTTCTTTCGAAACCAATACTAATTTGCAGATTGAAATATTAGATAATAATTGTGCACGCCTTTTGATAACCTTAATTTAGTATACAGTAAAACTCAATTAAGATAAAAAGAAAAGAAGAGTTTGAAGAGACCAAAGCGGCAAAGGATGATATAACCCAACACAAAATCAAAACAAACAAATGAATAAGGAAAACAGCCGAGGAACTGTAATAGAATATAATAGCTTCTTAATTTTATAGATGTATTTTGTCAACATTTTTTAAACATGACTTATATTGAAAGCTGAACATTAATTTTGAATCATTAAAGTGATCCACACATGATATGCTATTAGCAACAACATATTTTATGCGATCATGATAGTTTTACAAATATTGAACATATATTGTACTTTATAGGATGTATTTCATATTAAAGAATCTGCTACCTCACTGCTGTTGTGCCAAGATTTCCAAACATTATTAGAGGTAAGAACATATCAAATGTGACAGTGATTCATCATACTTTAATCAACACTTGATATTTCATAGAAATAGAAAAACATAAGAACAAAACAGTCAGAACAGTTTAAAAATCTAATGTGAAATCATAGAAACAGAGACTATATATACACCCTGAACATCCTTAATGTACGGCTATCTGTAGTGAAGAACAATTAATAAAATGAAAGGCTAAACATATCACACTGTCGGAACAGTTCAGGATTAGACAATTCGTAGACATATCACACAGTCGGAACAGTTCAGGATTAGACAATTCGTAGACATATCATACAGTCAGAACAGTTCAGGATTAGACAATTCATAGACATATCATACAGTCGGAACAGTTCAGGATTAGACAATTCGTAGACATATCACACAGTCGGAACAGTTCAGGATTAGACAATTCGTAGAAATATCACACAGTCGGAACAGTTCAGGATTAGACAATTCGTAGAAAGGGGCAAAATCCATTACCATAACACACAAATACAATACCGCTCACTTGCCTGGCTTGTCGGGGGTACTTCAATGAAAGTGGCGGTGTTTTGTATGTCACAACCTCCCCTCTTATTGAACTGATGCTGTCATGCAAGTTTTTATGTAAGTAAATTGCCAACCCTCACAATATTACTTGTTCAGCAGTGTTGTTGTTAACAAAGCCGAGTCTTAATGTTAAAATTTATACATAAAACATATTTATTCTTCGTGACATGGACGTTGTTATAAGTATAATAATAGTTCTATCAAAGTGTTGGGGTTACACAATCTGATGTCGGATATCTGAAGACATAGAAAGGAAATAATGGTCAACTTTGAACCAACATCTATTTCCCAATACCTTCAATCGTCATCTGGGCGCAGTTTTTTTTTCTAAAGTTTCAATAACTCTTACTCAGATAAAACTCTAGTAAGCAACAGGAAACTAGTAATCGAGGTTAAATTATAATGTGTTCATATATTTTCAGTTGATAAAAAATTATATGGTAGACAATTACTACACAACACCTCTTGATTTTAGACTTTCTTCTTTGATTATGGTAAGTAATGTTTTAGTAAACGGCTGTGTGAAGTTGAGGACTGGTTTTCTGTACTAGTTGTAATAAGGAACAAGTACATAAGGATTTATAGGGACGTCGTGGTCGTGTGGTAGTGTAATTTACTGTGTAATCGGTGCTTATCACCACTAAAGTTGTGATTTCGAATCCCGCTTATGGCGAGGAGTACTGGATACAGTATTAGGTGATAAAGTTTGTCTGTCAATGACTTACCGCAGGTCGGTGGTTTTCTCCGGGTACTCCAGTTTCCTCCACAAATAAAATTGACCCCCTACGATATAACTGAAATATTGTTGTGGAGTTGTGGAGCTAAACACAATAACCCTAACCCCCAACCCTAAGCTTTAAGATTTGTTGTTGTTTGTATGCGTGTCATCCCTTTATTTGGAAATCCCTTAGGAATTGACTATTTTATGTTCATTTTGATAATGGTTACTGTATTGAAACTTTGATCTTATTTTATTCATAAATAGGAAGTCGTCAATCGAAGACAGACAATACAATGGCCAAAAGAAAAAGGTCAAACAGAGAACTACAAAAAACTAAACAGAAATCTAAAGATTGAACATCACGAACTCCACTAAAAAATTAACTCATGTTCTTCGGAGGAGTTAGCAGTTCCTACTCCAGTAGTAGCACCAGTCGTGTTACTGCTAAACGGTACGATCTAACATCATCTCATTTTGAAGTAGTTTTGGATCCCTGTGTATGTAAATAAGTGCGAATAACATAAATAAAACAAGAGAGAATAAGACAACCCGATTTTTACGCGGAAATCATAAAGGTTATGATAACACAGAACTAAAAACGTGAAAACATGCAATTTGACCAAATAGTTTGGAATAAAATTAAAAACAACAAATGATATACCCTCAGAACTCAAAATCTAATAGAAAAATCTTAGAAATAGACAAAATCTATACCCTTAACACATATATAGCTCACTTTGAATAATGGATGTTGACATTTTAGAGTTCTCCCTTCATTTGTCAAACGCATATATATCGTTGCTTTGTCATGTAATTCTAATTTTGGGTGGGAATGACAATAAGTTTAATATTCTTTTTCAGTTAGAAAATACCAATTTGAATGTTACCTCTCAGAATCTTCTAGAATATTTCGTAACTTTAGTTTATACAACCTATCCCAAGTTATTGTTCTGGTACAAGGATGTCTCTATTAAAATAAATTCTAAAGGTATGTAATCTGTATAACAACATATACACAATATATTATTAGAAATGAAAACAATGACTCATTTCGGCGTCATGGATTGCAACTGAATAAACACCAACGGCGATAATAATGGTCTATTACAGGAATATATTGGTTATATTGCAATTAATATTAACCATTTGTTTTGGAATGTGTTCAATGGCAGCTCTGGAAAAACACGGCATTTTTTCAATTATTTTTTCGTCCAATATCAGTGTTTCGGTATTATAACGAATGATAAACCAGTGCACCATATGTTACTTACTCTTACATCCAACGGATATTAGAAAAAAAAACATAAATCGAAGACAGACAGGCTATACAATTATAAATGGCCATAAGAAAAAGAACAAACAATGATCTACAAAACACTAAAACACTAAAACTAGAAGTAACTGTGTCAGTGATCGGAACACATACCATTATAGAACTAGAAGTAACTGTGTCAGTGATCGGAACACATACCATTATAGAACTAGAAGTAACTGTGTCAGTGATCGGAACACATACCATTATAGAACTAGAAGTAACTGTGTCAGTGATCGGAACACATATCATTATAGAACTAGAAGTAACTGTGTCAGTGATCGGAACACATACCATTATAGAACTAGAAGTAACTGTGTCAGTGATCGGAACACATACCATTATAGAATTGAGCCAAATAAGCTTCACCAAACTTTTGTTTCCAGTTGGCTGGTTGGTTTTTATAAAAGGGTCACTGCTACGTTAGTGGTACTGTATAATACTTTCATTTGATTTATTTTAAATTGCCATTTCACTTATTAGTGGTATTATCGTGGTCTTGTTTTTCAGTTTCGTTTCGACGATTTATAAAGTTCATAGAAGAAACAAACGATGGTTTAAGTTCAATGGAGGTAGAGAAGACAAGATGTCTGACTGAACATTTGGATGTATCCTTTATTTTAGATTTCTTGTCGTGAAATAAGATGATACAAAGACCCATGCGATATATAGCAATATTTAATTTATTTATTTTGAATGTCAGAATAAATAGTCCGATTGTAGTTACAATGTTAGTTTCTGATTCCAACTGAATTTGATTTCTTGGTGAATGTGAGTTCTTGGTTCTCGAGTCCGAATAGATTTTGTAATATATAATAGCAATCTTAATCATTTTTCAATTTCAGTATCAAAGTACACAATTATATTTAAATGATCATGAAAGCCATCGGCTCTCTAAGATATACATATGACAACTTCTGTGTCACGTAGATATAATAAATATTAAGTTGTTATATATGGATTGCTGAATGTTGTCCTTTAGGTAGGAGGTCCGTGGAATTTTCTGAATACAATACATATATTTACGTTCCATTCTAAGGACAAGCTGTGTATTTAAATCGTGCCGCGCAACCAGTGGACGCCCCACTGAAAAGGGTAGGGGGAGGGGTATATCTCGCAACACAGAAAATATTACCTACTTTTATGTTTCGCTGTTCCCCGAGTATGATTTTGTTAGCTGTAAAATTAGTAGATTCTTTTTATTACCATTATATATGTATACATATGTCTATATACCAGAAACTGAAATATTAATTTTACAAATTGAACCTTAACATACGAAAGCAATTGTATAATTCTGTTCGACAAAAATTCGATGAATTTTATCAGAATTTTCTGGAAATGGAATTGACTTATGGCGATATGTGTACTATGTTCAGAGAAAACAGCACAGATATAGATCCACCTATATTATTTGGATATGTTACACAGTTTGTAGAATCATTTAAGGTAAGTGAATGTCTCAATGATCTTAATTTTGTTTTATTTTCAAGTGATTTTCAATATCAGTTTGTAAGTTTGTATGTTTGCCTATTCAGGGCATTTGTTCTTAAACAAGATAATTGCTATTTTCGATTCAATGATTGCCATGTTTTATCTCCGGTGAATTCTTATAAATGATTAGTAGATAGAGTGTCACTCCACTCGAACACATTAAACGGATTCCGAACCAATCAGTCTTAATCCTTAATTCTGCTGCTTAGTAGTGAATCAGCCAATACTAATTGCATAGTCTTTGGTTTGGACCCACCGGTGCTCGAACCCACGATCTACCACACTCGAGGGAGTCGAGCAGGATAGCCATTAAACCACAGAACCAATAAGACAAGCATAGAGTACTAAAGTTCAAAGAAGAATTATAGTAATAGTACACTTTGATATATAACAACAACAGTACAAACACAAGGTAAGATATAACAGAACAAAGACTCGGTCAACTGGAACCCCACTAGCCCAGAGAGTACGGCCAACTCGACTTGATCCATGAATGATACGTGTCATCGTAAAGTGCTAATTAGAATGCCAATTAATGAAGCACGTTCATATGGTAAGAAATCGTGTCTATATGAGTCTCTTTTTCTGATATCGGACGACAGACGCAATGTGAAGACAAAAGATCGAATAGTCGTTTGACAGATGATTTGAAAGAATAGACTGTTAATGAAATGGGAAAAAATACCAAATAAGAATACAATTCATGAGTATGATTAAAGGGTAGGGCGATTACATATTATGTTAAAACCTTATTATTTGCTTTTTATAACGACAACCACATATATTTATTGTAGATTATTTGTATATTTTATTTTAAAGAGTATTGCCGAAGAGCTTGAAACTAAAGATTTAACTGTATGTCATACGCCAGAACCGGATCCAGATTATATGAGTGAACGGGCCAATACGGTTGTTGAAGTGACACCCCACACAAATGATGAGAATGACAGACTTTCTGAAGATTTGACCGTCTCAGAATTAGAATCGTTTGGACTACAGGTCACCACGTCGATCAACGAACGCGAAAGAATAAAAAATTGGATTGTAATGACTACACCATCTCCAAGTATGAATATTGAGGTCATAGGTGAACATTATAATAAACAGTGGTATAAATCTAAATATTCAGATAGTGACAGTGGTGATAGTGCATTTGAAGGATCTGGTGGGCGTGGTTTAACAAGGTATGTAGAAATGACGAAAGAGGATTGTGAACGCCAACGAACAAGCACACCAGTGACGTCATGTACACCGGTGATACCATGTACACCGGTTACGTCATGTGCACCAGTGACATCGCGTAAACCAGTGGACGAACCACCACCTGATTATTCACGCAGCAACTCACCAGAAATGCCAGATAAACAGTTTGATGATCTCAGTAGTGAGGTTTCACGCATTCTTAGAGACTTTGAAGGTGATTTAAATGGATATGAAACACATTTAACAAGTCCAATTAATCGACGCTTCTATACTATACGATCTATTATACATTTATAATATACCTCAACTTTGAGAACAGAGTACAGACCTTATAGTTATGGCATATCAAAATACAGTAGATATTCGGGTATGACTAATGATGGGTTCACAAAAGGGCAGTTTATCATCTGAAAAACAATCACAGCAAAGAGAATCCGAAACATTTTGCTTGCATTTTTGTGAACCTCTTTCAGTGTCCATATAAATGACATAAACATAAAGAGTGTTGTGAGTAAGTACGAAATATGGCTTTGGGGAAAATCATTCAGATTTTATGTTTACATCTGGAATATTATAGACTGATCTTTGAAGTTTTGTTGTAATGTATTTATCTCTGATATTACATGTAATTCTTTAAACATATTATAAAACATAATGTGCAATAAATAAAATACTTAAGATATCAAAATAGAGTAATTCTGTGTCACGAATATTAAATATATTAGGAAGAGTTTGAAGATACCAAAGGGGCAATCAGAATCCGTATATCGAAGAAGAACAGACAACACAATGGCAAATAGAAAAAGTACAAAAGGACTAACAACGATCTACAAAATATACAAATAAAATTAAAGATAGAGTAACATGAACCCCACTAAAAACTGGGGGGAACTCAGGTGCTCCGGAGGGGTAAGCAGTTCCTGCTCCACTAGTGGCCCCTGTAATGTTAGTCTAGTTACAAACTCGGTAATAAGTCATGAATGAAGAAAGGACCGGGAAGTGTTTACAACAAGTGGAACATATCCTTGGTCATTTGTGATACAGATATTCCATAATGGTGGCGACAATGAAATTTTCGAAGTGATGACTTCAACTTTACCAAAAGGAATCCTTGGTTCGGTAGCATCCTTGTTAGCAGCAACCCTCTATCAAGGAAATCCTGATATGAACCACAAGCTTTGGAACATCGTATCATCTGAGAGATATATACTCCATATGCAGGTGCTGCTGGAATGTTGCTACATATAAATGGAAAGTTCACAATGGGAAGATTGAAATCATCTATTTGTCGTAAAGTTTCATTCCTAACCGCCCCTCACTGTCGATTTCGAGGTGTAGGCCAAGGTATGAAGCAGACCTATGAATAATGTTCAAGATTATTGCTTTCTTTGTGATAACGCTGATCATTCGGTTATATACGAGGGTTAAAATTTTACTCACACGTGGAGAGCATCACCGCATCATTTCACTAAGAGGAGAGATATGGCCTCATAAAACTAGTTTAACCCAGCCATTTTTTTTATTGAAGTGCCAAGACAGGAATGTGGGCGGTCATGTATTTGTGTGTTTGGGATTATCAATTTTTCCTCTTTCTATTATTTAGATATTTGTGTAATTATTATGTAACCATTTTATTTCCATTCGTCTTTTATCTCTTTGATTAAAATACATACGTATGCTATACAGGATTTTTGAAAATCCAGACCACTACCGCGACTGAAAGACTTGGAAATAAAAAATTTATGAGCATCCGAGTTCATCCCAGGTTTTTAATGGGGTTCGTGTTGCTCGATCTTTAATTTACTGTGTAATGTTTTGTAGATCGTTGTTTGTCCTGTTTTCTTTTTGGCAATTGTGTTGTCTGTCTTTTTTCGATTTACGACTTGTGATTACTCCTTTGATATCTTAAAACTTTTCTTAAATAGAAAAAGTAAATTCAGAAGGTCTAAAAGTCAATGGAAAACAGCAAAGGCATTCACAAATACTAAACATAGAAAAACTAGTTCCTGCTGCACTAATGAAAACCAGATAGTCATCCACCCATATCGGACAACGAATTTGTGGTGTCGACCATAAAATTTGACTCCCCAACATCAAGACATACTACTAATTTTTCCGTCCTGTTAAGAACTTTTTGATTTGTATTTGAGAACAACCAGTTTGTCATTTCCGTAATATTGTGTTAGTGGGTCACCAAAAAGTCAAAAAAATATGTAAGAAAACTTAAAGATGCCAATAAGATAATCATATGCCGTAAATCAAAGGACAGACAATACATATCCAAAACAAAGCGACAGTAATATACAGAACACTACACAGAAAACTAAAGATTAATCAACACGAACTCAGGGGGTGAACTCAGGTGGTATGGAAGGTACGGAGAACTCAGGTGGTCTGGAAGGTAGGGTGAACTCATGTGGTCTGTAAGGTAGGATGAACTCAGGTGGTCTGTAAGGTAGTGTGAACTCAAGTGGTCTGGAAGGTAGGGTGAACTCAGGTGGTCTGGAAGGTAGGGTGAACTCAGGTGGTCTGTAAGGTAGGGTGAACTCAGGTGGTCTGTAAGGTAGGGTGAACTCAGGTAGTCTGTAAGGTAGGGTGAACTCAGGTGGTCTGGAAGGTAGGGTGAACTCAGGTGGTCTGTAAGGTAGGGTGAACTCAGGTGGTCTGTAAGGTAGGGTGAAATCAGGTGGTCTGTAAGGTAGGGTGAAACCAGGTGGTCTGGAAGGTAGGGTGAACTCAGGTGGTCTGGAATGTAGGGTGAACTCAGGTGGTCTGTAAGGTAGGGTG
The DNA here is from genome assembly GCA_002080005.1 of Gigantidas platifrons. Classification (NCBI taxonomy): domain Eukaryota; kingdom Metazoa; phylum Mollusca; class Bivalvia; order Mytilida; family Modiolidae; genus Gigantidas; species Gigantidas platifrons. Next base: position 195,053 of record MJUT01048106.1, on the reverse strand, counting down.
AACTCAGGTGGTCTGTAAGTTAGGGTGAACTCAGGTAGTCTGTAAGGTAGGGTGAACTCAGGTGGTCTGGAAGGTAGGGTGAACTCAGGTGGTCTGGAAGGTAGGGTGAACTCAGGTGGTCTGTAAGGTAGGGTGAACTCAGGTGGTCTGTAAGGTAGGATGAACTCAGGTGGTCTGGAAGGTAGGGTGGACTCAGGTGGTCTGTAAGGTAGGGTGAAACCAGGTGGTCTGGAAGGTAGGGTGAACTCAGGTGGTCTGT
>MJUT01048106.1:172905-193626 GCA_002080005.1 Gigantidas platifrons | reverse complement strand
CTGGAAGGTAGGGTGAACTCAGGTGGTCTGTAAGGTAGGTTGAACTCAGGTGGTCTGGAAGGTAGGGTCAACTCAGGTGGTCTGGAAGGTAGGGTGAAACCAGGTGGTCTGGAAGGTAGGGTGAACTCAGGTGGTCTGGCAGGTAGCGTGAACTCAGGTGGTCTGTAAGGTAGGGTGAACTCAGGTAGTCTGGAAGGTAGGGTGAACTCAGGTGGTCTGGAAGGTAGGGTGAACTCAGGTGGTCTGGAAGGCAGGGTGAACTCAGGTGGTCTGGAAGGTAGGGTGAACTCGGGTGGTCTGTAAGGTAGGGTGAACTCGGGTGGTCTGGAAGGTAGGGTGAACTCGGGTGGTCTGGAAGGTAGAGTGAACTCAGGTGATCTGGAAGGTAGGTGAACTCAGGTCGTCTGTAAGGTAGGGTGAACTCAGGTCGTCTGGAAGGTAGGGTGAACTCGGGTGGTCTGGAAGGTAGGGTGAACTCGGGTGGTCTGGAAGGTAGGGTGAACTCGGGTGGTCTGTAAGGTAGGGTGAACTTGGGTGGTGTGGAAGGTAGGGTGAACTCATGTGGTCTGGAAGGTAGGGTGAACTCGGGTGGTCTGGAAGGTAGGGTGAACTCGGGTGGTCTGGAAGGTAGGGTGAACTCGGGTGCTCTGGAAGGTAGGGTGAACTCATGTGGTCTGGAAGGTAGGGTGAACTCGGGTGGTCTGGAAGGTAGGGTGAACTCAGGTGGTCTGGAAGGTAGGGCACTCAGGTGGTCTGGAAGGTAGGGTGAACTCTGGTTGTCTGGAAGATAGGGTGAACTCAGGTGGTCTGTAATTAAGGTAGGGTGAACTCGGGTGGTCTGGAAGGTAGGGTGAACTCAGGTGGTCTAGAAGGTAGGGAACTCAGGTGGTCTGGAAGGTAGGGTAAACTCAGGTGGTCTGGAAGGTAGGGTGAACTCAGGTGGTCCGGAAGGTAGGAAACTCATGTGGTATGGAAGGTTAAGCAGCTTCTGCTCTGCTGCCATACCATATACAATTACATTCCAAAGCTGGCTGTATACAATTGTTTTCACAAAAAACATACATAGTATAAAACAATTCAGAAGCAAAATTCGTTGTTTCAAAGTATAGTCAGTAGATACTCAATATAGAACAAGACGAAAAAGTACCACATCAAGGTCTGTAAAATAAGATAACTTAATTAGAATAAATAAACATTACAGAATACCGAAGAGCCAATCAAAAACGGACAATACAGAGAAACTTGCAACATAAGAAGCATTTTGAAACATTTTTCCCATAGGGTCCAATGTTAAACTAAGTCCTGCCGTAGCCACCATTTTGAATTTCATATCGGCACAAAAAACCTAAAGTTTGTTGAGGACCATCCAATGAACATTCATGTACAGTTTGGCTTTAATCATATTTGTAATTTCTGAGAAGGCATTTGAACATTTTTCCATAGGGTCCAATGTTAATCTATGTCCTGCGGTGGTAGCCATCTTGGATTTCCGATCGGCATAAAAAACAGAAACTTTGTAGAGGACTGTCCAATGATCATTTCTGGGCAGTTTGGTTTCAATTGTCCAAGTGGTCTCAGAGAAGAAGCGTTTTGAAACATTTTCCCCATAGGGTCCAATGTTAAACTAAGTCCTGCCGTAGCCACCATTTTGAATTTCATATCGGAACAAAAAACCTGAAGTTTGTAGAGGACCATCCAATGAACATTCATGTACAGTTTGGCTTTAATCATATTTGTAGTTTCTGAGAAGGCATTTGAACATTTTCCCATAGGGTCCAATGTTAATCTATGTCCTGTGGTGGTGGCCATCTTGGATTTCCGATCGGCATAAAAAACAGAAACTTGGTAAAGGACATTTCAATGATCATTCATTTAAAGGTCAGTTCATTAGTTTCAGAGAAGATCTTTGAAATTTCAGCCAATCAGAGCATATTATCGGCCCTGGCAGCCATGTTGAATATCCGATTGGAACAAAAAACAGAAATTTGTAGAGGACCATACAAGGAACATTCCTGCTAAGTTTGGTTCCAATTGGCCCAGTGGTTTCGGAGAAGAAGCTTGAAATGTGAAAAGTTTAGACGACGGACGACAGAAGACAAGTGATGACAATAGTTCACATGGACCTTTGGTCCAGGTGAACTAACAAGAGTTATCTTTCTTTTAACAGAGGAGAAGATTTTTTAGAATTCAACCAATCAGAAACAAGAATTGCCTGTGGCGGCCATGTTTGTTAACCAATCGGGACAAAATTAGCAATCTTTATAGAGGACCTTCCATAGATGCTTCTTACCAAGTTTCAGTTCATTTGGCCAAGCGGTTTCAGAGGAGAAGGTTTTTAAAAATAAGCCAATCAGAAACAAGAATTGCCTGTGGTGGCCATGTTTGTTAATGGATCGGGACGAAATGAGCAATCTTTATAAAGGACTTTCCATAGATACTTCCTACCAAGTTGGCTGAGGGGTTTCGGAGGAGAAGATTAAAATGTGAAAAGTTAACGACGACGGACAACGGATGCCAAGTGATGGCAAAAGCTCACATTGCCTTTGGCAAGGTGAGCTAAAAAGATATCACGTTGTAAAAATAAATTATTGATTTTGGCCAGAGTTCTTTTCTGACTGATTTCTGAATCAGATCAAAGTATTTGCATTGAGATTCATTCAATAACAACACTCCAATTTAAAGTGAAAGTAGAACTATCTTGTTTCAGTAAGGACTACTTTTGACTATGTCACATTTTGACTGGCTGTATTGGTGGAGTCTGACCTTAAATATAAAGTGAAAGTAGAAGTATTTTGTTTCAGAAAGGACTACTTTTGACTGTCACATCCTGACTGGCTGACTTAGTGGAGTCTGGCCTTCAGTTTTTGCAATAAAACTGACCAGAAAACAAAACACTTGTATTTTTATTCATATTTCTTTACTGTAACAAGTAACACAGTTAACAGAAAGGTTCATCATACAACTGATAAATTAATTCATATAAATAATATATTTATTCATGAATTTATAAATTATGTAATTCTAATGGAATTATTATTTTACATGTCTTTTTCATTGTCGCTTATGTTTACTAACAAATCCACAATTGACATGTCGCAACTAAGTGTTCTAGTGTGACTGAGCCACCAGATTTAATTCTTGAATGTCAATTGCTACAATATGATAGAAAATAAAGTATCGCCTACCTCTGAAATAATTTCTTCTTTGATTTTATCAGATATCGAAGAGTACATGTTGCAAAATAAAGTCCAGTGTTTATGTTCTAAGCTGAACATTTTTACATATCACGATTTTCTATAACGTGTATGTGCCAAAATCATCGACAGTATTTTGTGGCATTTATTTTTTTTTCGATTTTTAGGCACTTTCTTCAACTCCATCAAAATATTTTTTTGTCTTGTATTAGAATAGTAAAAACTGTACTGTATTTGAAGAGTTGACGGCATCAAGGGGAAATCTCTGCTATGCGTCTTCAACTAAAACTGTGACCATAAAATCCCCTACTGACGCCGGCAACTTTTCAAATACATTACAGTTATTTCTTAATTATAAATATCATGTACACCATGCTATTACAGGGAAATGGATGAAGTAACAATATCAGTTTATCTAAAATGTAACTGATCCAGTATAAAAACTTTATATTGCTAATGTACCTTTATTTCCTTTTAAGTTTAATTCTACGATCAGACTTTTGTAGTAAATAAAGGTTATCATGAAGTTTTAGCTTAAGAAACATGCCAATTAACAACTCCAGCTGAAAACACTATATTGAAATTAGTAATCAAACGAGGGTGACCAATGCCATCAAGTGTCAAATTCTGTTTTCTCACTACCGTTCTTATGGGGCTGAGACTTAGTGTCCTGATTCATCTCACTGTTTTTTGTTGTTTTTTTAATTACCATAATCATAATTGTAAAAAAAAAAGTTATCATTATTTTGAGCAAATATTACTGTGATTTTTTTTACATGATATCCAATTCCCGTCATCTCAAAAGGTTATTTTTTTTACTTACTTTCACTTTCAACTGATAAACAAAATCTCAAGACTTAAAGTATTCAATTAATAATTATATATTTAAGTGGTTTGACTTTATTTTGGGTCAAATAATGAACATTTTAAAGGATTTTAACAACCAATATATTGTCCCATTCTTTAGTTGTTAACAGGGCCTTTCACGCTTTTTATTGTTGCATCACGAACATTATCACTTCTAATCGATTTCTGTCAGATGCTAAAAATATTTCATAAGTGTGTAATCACTAAAATCTCATTTATCTTCACTTTTTCATTTGACTGTTACAATTTTTTTTTTTTTACATTTACTATTGATTCATACAATATTAATTCAATTGAATAAATTACGTTAATTTATGTGATTCAACTGAAAAACATACCATGAATTTCTAACATCATTTTGAGTCATATAAATAATCACAATACTGTGTGTAAATACAACATGAATTATCATAAAATGAACGAACTTCCATGTAAAAGTTTGATTTATACAGAGTTATCTGTTCTTACGTACCCTTGTTAACTCCTGTCAATGTTGCAAATAGTCTGAACTTTCACAAAAGAATATCACAAAAGGAAACAGAATGAATCTGAAAGGATATACATTGAACATTGTTCCGATGCTATTCCGTTAAGACAATGGGATGGTTTAAAATACCACAAATTTGAATCACGCACTGTAAAGAAATATTTTCAGAATTATAATCACAAAAAATGACAAGACGCAGTTTGAACATGATACAGTATAATTCATATTCTAACATGACCTTCTTTCGCTTTGTAAACAAATGAGTGATTTATCGATTGGATATAATCTCATTAGCACATGCGCCGGTGCATGTGACTGACTTTCCCGTCATAAATGTACATGTTGATCAATTGTCGTTTACTCGAATTTGGCAGCATAAATTGTGTGCGACATTGTCCACAAACGTAAATATAAATTATCGTCTTCCAATCAAAGTATACTACCATATTTGCACTCATAGACATATCAGAATCGAAATAATTCATGGAAGCCTCTGGCTCGGGGATAAAATACTAATATCCGCCAACCCATGTTAAAACTCAAAACACATTCTGGCTTCCATGATTTATTTCTTAATTAATTTATAGGGGGAATTAAATGCTTTTAATCAAATAAAAATGATTGATTGACTGATTAGTGTGCAACACCAACATTAGCTGTATTTCAGCTATATCGTGGCGTAAATAAAATTGACAGAGGCATACGAGGTAGTATAAGGACCAATAACTCTATGTAAGACATTCTTAAACGTTGTAATGATTTAAATCATGAATCATAGTCTGTAAAACTCTTTAAATAAATTAATATATAGAGTAAATATACTTATTGATAATATAAATTAACAAGTAATACACAGACACAATTTGTATATATATCTTAGTTACATGATACAAAATTAATTCTTTACACCAAGGAAATAAAACATTCAATAGAGATCAGAATCTGTGACCATGTTAGGGACCAAACATTTAACTTTTAAGGGAGGGGCTATAATTTTCCACAAGAGCCAGAAAAATTGTTTCACATGAAACCAAAATCAGATTTTGGTTTTTTTTTACATGAAAACTGCAGGGTCAGATTGTTCCTTGTTAGCATCATACAGAACAATTAACTTTTGTCTATAAAACTTGGCACCAGAATTAAATCAAGCCTCCCCCTAAAAGTTAAAATGGTCGCTCCCTTAGACTAGAAATTTACCTCACTTGAAGTAACCTTCAAATGCTTATTATTGCAGTAATAATGAAAATATTTGTATCATATTTTCTGCTTTAGTAAACAAAAAGAAATGACAATAAAAATATAATGATTATGGTTAAGATTTAATACAAAACTGTAAAATGTATGGCTATGATTGTTCATGTCTCCAAGACATACTTTCTATAAAATTATCTAAAAATTAAATACATGATTTATTTATATTCCAATTTTATTTCTTAAAACCTATTTTAGAATTCATCTTGTCCATAATTATGTATCAATGTTTTACAAGTTCTGAAATCACAACTCCTTATAGGAATCATTTCTTGCTAATTTTTTTTAAAATATGAGGTGATTTAAAATCCTTTTCTATAAATTCCATAGTACATTGATCCAACAGTATCCTATAACATTATTATAGTGGTTATTTTGTATCTGAATGGTTTATTGAAGGTGTAAAATTTAATAATGAAAAATCTATTATTAACTAGGTTTTTGACAGAATAAAAAAGTAAAAAAAAAATTAAGCAACAAAGAATTTATAAAACATGTCATAATAAAGAAAACATCACACACTTTATCATGGCATTTCAGGCAAACAATAACAGGTATTTTTAATGTATGAACAAGAAATGTGTGCATCACAAAATACATCTATATAAATTATCAAATAGTATAATGGTAATGACCCCTAAATAAATAGGGTTCTTCCCCTTCCACAGGGGAATCATGTTGCCAAGTTTGGTAAAGATCCAATATACAGAACTAAAGTTATCATGTGGAAACGACCCTGTTGTCAAAAATTCTCTTTATAGTAATGGTGACCTTTCACCCAATGACCCCAAAATATATAGGGTTCTTTCCCTTCCATAGCGGAATCATGTGGCCAAGTTTGTTAAAGATCCAATATACAGAACTAAGGTTATCGTGCGGAAATGATCCTGTTGTCAAAAATTATATTTGTAGTAACAGTGACCTTGCCCTTTGACCTAATCACCCCAAAATAAATAGAGTTCTTCCCCTTCCACAGGGGAATCATGTGGCCAAGTTTGGTATAAAGATCCGATATGCAGAACTAAAGTTCTTGTGCAGAAACCTGTGTGGATGCACGCCCACTTGCCCGCCCACCATACCCAATCACATAATACAGCCCGTCTCGAGACGGGTGTATAAAAACAAATTTGTTCTGATTCCCTGTATCTAACTCACATCAAATAAGGGTAGCAGATCATGTGTAAACAAGTGTGTAGACCATATAATGGAAAAGCGAATGAAACGAGACAATATCGACAAATAATGCATGAATCATTCAACATAAATCACAAATATAAACAACAAATATTTCATGGAATTCTGTGACTCGTATAAAAATTATTATGCATATTTATAATATGTTTGATTGCTGCTAGCTGTTGTAGTTGGATGTGGCGCCAGCTAGCAGACGACAAAACCAACCTCTCACTGACCGTATCATCTGACTTGGTAAAGCACATGGTTGTAACTTAGTTAACACTTCCCCACAATGCATCATATAATCAGTATCTAGGTTAAGGAAGACAAATACATGTGTATATACATCTAAATTTATCTAGAAGACAAGAATAAAGACAAGGGCATTAACTGGAATAAAATGGTTTTCCTGACGTACCAACAAATAACACATGAACAGTTGATTGACACATATACTGGTGTATGTACATGTTTGTATATTGTCCTGAAGAATTATACTATAACTAATTTACGAGTTTCATTATCAAAAATATGTCACGAATGACCAAATAACGCAGTAACTAGTGATGGGGAATCAGAAAATTTTCATAATCGATTATCGGCAATAATCGGAAGGGCATAATCGATTATTAATCGGAAAATAGTTAAGTCTTATCAGAGCATTAATATATTTCAGTTATTGTTGTATATTGTAACTACTAAACTGAATATAACTTTTAATGTGTTTTCATGTGCCAAAAAACAACCAAGGCCATATTATTTAAATGTCAAACTAAAGCCTACATTTAAAAGGTCATACACACAGAAGATTAAGAGAATGAAGTCAATTTGTGATGCACGAAAAACATTGATATGCACATAAAACTTGAGTGTTTACTTGGCAATTCAAAAAAATTTTATGTTGCAGAAAAACATTGTCAAACATTTTTTTTTAAACACAGTGAACATGGTAAAACAAAATTCAAACAACATGAATTGGAAACCAAATTAGAAACAGACTAGAACCTAGCATTTTCAGTTTATGTCACCATATACATGTAAGCAATATTTCAGGAATCTACCAATATCAATTTTTTGGTTCAAAATCACAAGGAAGACAATGTTTTTTGGACTTGGCCTACACCTTTTTTTATTAACTATTTCCAGGGCTCACCACACATAGTAAAAACAGGGCGACTTGACTTCTCTCTCTCTTGACTTAAGGGCGAAGTGAGGGAAAAGCTAGGAGACTTCCGAAAATCGATGCAAATTTTAACATTTCTTTCCCCACTACCGCATGTTCCCCTACCTTTCACAAAACGAACATCATGCACAATGATCATAAAAAGGATGCAATTCACGAGTTTGGAATAAAATATTCAACATCAAATCCTGTATGGGTCAAATTTCAGGAACATGGGAGCTCCTTTTATGTGAATATTGAAGAAAAAGCATGATTATTGGTGAGCCTGGTATTTGTCCATACAAACTCAATACTCTTTCAGATAATCCTGGTAAACTTAAATACATTATGGCAAGTTTGTGATTCAAGCCGTTCTTTGCTTCAGCCATTTCGACTTTGATTAACGTAATTTCGAATACAGATACCGGAAACGAAACCAAAAATCCGGAATTGGCGATGTCGGCGATTTTCGATTATTGATTTTGGAATCGATTATGAGCATCGTTGCCACTCAAACGACCGATAATCGATCATCGGCGATTGTAACGAACTTGCATTATGTATTAATATATTATATACTGGATAATTTAAAATGTTCATTTTTTCTAGACGCCGGTGATGTTTTCAAATCGAACAGACCGAACAGGTAAATTCAAATCGAACAGACCGAATAGGTAAATTCAAATCAAACAGACCCAACAGGTAAAGTCGTAAATCTCGTGATCGCACACTGTATAAATTGCCCAGGTGAGATATATTGGCAGTCGACATATGGTTTTAGCGTGAAGCACACGTTTTGTGAGGAACATGCAGTTTGAGTATTATAATTGTCAATTCAGGACATGGATATTCATAGGCAAAGGTTCATTACGCTCAGGGGTTTTTATGCCTGGTTTTTGGTATGCTTGTAGCAAAGTTGTTAGCCGAAAATGGTGTCTGTATTGAAATGGTACCGATTTTGGTGTACATAAATTGATGTCACAACGCCCAGTATAGGTGATATTATTATCGTTAAGATGCCATCATAAATTTGGAATATAAGAGTCCGTAAATATTAAACATAAAGTCCGTGCTGAACACATTTTATTTATGCAGTCATATTAGTCACGGTTCGCTGGATACAACAGGAAGCGATAGTTTAATCATTCTAGTGTCCTCGTCATCAGTTCAAATCTACAATTTATGTGAAATCAATCCGTCCGTATTTATAAATTATCCAAGGGGAACAACCCAGTCCAATTTGTGAATTTCTACAGTACCGCAACGTTTAACCATACCAGAAATACGTGTGTGCTAGATGGTATATTTCCGGCTATAATATGCATACCGTTTATATGCATTGTATTTATTCAGTGTTTTGAATAAATACCATATTTGTTCAGTGTGTTGAATGAATATCGTTTATGTTCAGTGTGGTGAATATTGTATTATTGTGTAGACAATTTAATTGCATATATCATCTGTTTTATGTTTATTTCTTATATTTTGTTAATTAAATTTATATGTTTGAATATGGGTTTTTTTTGTATGACATTGGCCACCTGACAATCCAAAGAACTTACTTCTTTACAGCGATAATCGTTCCATCACTAGCAGTAACTCACGAATTCGCACAGCGCATGAGTGAGTTACAATGTTATTTGGTCATGAGTGACATATAATTGATAATGAAACTCGTCAATTAGTTATAGTATTTATTATATAGATAAAAAAATGTTTTGAATCGAATTTAATATAAAATAAGTTTAATTGTACTATATTACGTGTGTAGCATAGAATTACAGAATTTTCTGAGTTAAATAAAAACGATAATTTCACAGTGAAATTATCGTTTTTAATTTCACTCTCGCTATATTTCGTGCAATTTCGTTGTTGGAAAAGTAGTTCCGACAACAAAATGGTGCGAAATATAGCAAGACGCCAAGAGTGAAATTACAAACGATAATTTCACTGTGAAATTATTGTTTTTATTTAACTCAGAAAATTATGTAATTCACAGCTATCTATATAATAATACAATTTATTTGCACAAGCTTTAGATACACATAGAAAAATGAGAGCATGGCGAGCTTTGCAGACGTGTTTGAAGAAAGTGCAAATAAAACTTTAAAAAATTACATAAAACAGTAAGAATAGTTCAAAAATAAACTCAATAAATCATAGAAACAAGACACAAAAAGAATACCTCTAACACACATATCTATGACTGGTCATAAAAAATACCACACGGTCGGAACAATTCCAAAATACCACACTGTCGGAACAATTCCAAAATACCACACTGTCGGAATAATTCCAAAATACCACACTGTCGGAATAATTCCAAAATACCACACTGTCGGAATAATTCCAAATCCAATCATAAAATCATAGAAACAGAGGCAAAATAGAAACCCCTAACATACACAAATTAATATATTGAATATACATCAGACATTGTGAATACGTTCACATAGGTGTGCTTACAGAACTCACTCTTATATTCTAGCCAATAGAACTGTTTTTGTTGTGTTATGTTATATTCAATTTTTTCAATAGTATTTGTTCATATTATCTGTATTTGTAATATATTGTCTTTGCCAGTGTTTATATGTACCGGAGAAGATTTCATAAGTTTACAACTTGTCTTATCCATTTGTCTTGTTTTGTATGGCAATAAAATGTGTTTCAAGTACATATACACATAAAAGAAGATTTGTATATAAAAAGGATATAGAAATGACCATGGTGCCTTTCCTCCGTTGACATACAACACATAGAGGTATGCATCTCGAGGTTTCCCCTGAATGGAATAGTAGTAAGGTAGAAAACTGTGAGCCTTAAATCTGCGTCTCTCATAAAACCTGATGGCTATATGATTGGTGGCTAGTACATGGAGATATACTGCCTTACAGTTTGATCTTTCTTTGGTGGTCAGACTTTGGATGAGGCTGTCTAACAGCAAGGATGCTGTAAGTAAATAAAAGAAAATTTCAGTTACATTGTAATAAGTGCTGTGTTCATGTGATGTATGTTGAAAAGAATTTACCTGTAAATAAACCATATCAAATGGACCTGGATTGTCATGTCATGGTCTTTTTTTGTGTTTAGTGAGTTAAAATGAGAGGTTATTGTGTTTGTTTTGTTGATATTGGTGAAATTGTTAACCATCACTGTCTAAACTTTCATTTCATAAAATGAGCATCTATCAACCACATAATAAAGCAGATTGACTATTGGTTATTATAGCAAGTTGTCGTCATGATTGTATGGTAGTTGAATTTACAACTACCCATGCAATCAGTGTCTATGACCACTAAAGTTATGAGTTTGAATCCTGCTCATGGCAAGGTGTACTCGATACAATATTATGTGAAAAAGTTTGTCAGTGACTTGCATCAGGTCAGTGGTTTTTTCAGGGTACCCGATTTCCTCCACCAATAATAACAATATAACTGACTGCCATGATATAACTGAAATATTGTTGAAATTGGCATTAAATAACCCCTAAACCTATCATAGCAAATGTTGATTTTTAATCCCCTATTTATAGGGTGCCATTAAAACCAGGAATTGGAAAGCAATGGGAAATTACTCAAATATAGAAAACAAATTTTTAGGTGTTTTTTTTCTATAACTATGTTAATTTTGAATTTTTTATAATTTGTATCAAATTGGAGTAAAATGGTTCACTATTGATGCTGGAATAATGGATGTGTTACAAAGCTGAGTAATATCAAAGATTTAAGGGGGTTACAAGTGAATCAGAATAAAGATTTTATCAGTCTGCCATCAGTGTAATGTAAGTTCAATAATACTGATTTTTGAACAAATAAATTATATTTTATATATGCATACCTATGCCATGTTTCCTGAAGTCTACGACCACACCTAGACTGAGAATATATGTTACTTGTGAAGTTGATGGGAAATGTGATGCTAATATATCTGCATCCTATATAATAAACAATAAAATCTAAATAAATAAATAGTAACTGCATCCTAATCAACACTAAATCTACACTCCATTATATCAAATAAACACAAAGGCTAAACTGTATCATATAGAAATAAAGCACTTCTTGTGCTGCATGACATTTGTTTAGACTCATTGGCACATCATATTAAGGAGTACATTGAATTAGAATAATTCTGTTCATTTATCTATGTTCACTTTACATGTATGATGAATAACAAGTGAAAACAATACATCTCTGTTTTAATACTAAGACTTTGTATTCACTGTATGGATATGTTAGTGAAGATTTAATTTGGTGGATCTTACTGTGTTAGACCATGTTATTTCATTTGTATCAGATTAAATCTGGATTCCTTTAAGACGTCTTAACACAACTGACATGGGTTTGTACCCCTAATACTAACATATGTTAAGGTTAAAATGTGAAAAAGTTAACAATGAAGGAAAATGGCATACCTGTTAACCCTCCCGCATTTCGCGGGAGACTCCCACTTTTGAGCTCGGCCTCCCGCAAAGAATGTGCCTCCCGCGCGGGAGACTAAACACTCCCGCTTTGAAATACTTCTCCCACATTATCTCCCGCGACCATAAATTTGATTAAAATCGAAAAGTTGGACGCCATTTTTGTTGTTTTTATCAGCTGGGTCATTAAAACATTTGCGTGAATCAGCCGATTGTTACTCGGAATTCTCTTGGTTTTTACTAGAAACGCCGATAATGTAAGTTGTTTACAATATTGAATGGATAACTACACGAATCAAAGTTGTGAAAAAAGAAAATTTGAAGGCGAGTATCGTTCAATTACTTACTTAAATACGAAAAAAACTTTAAAAAAATACAGTTCAACTATGTCACAATCAAGGAGACGTTGAAATTCAGGACCTAGCACCCCTTCTTCAAAGAAAAAGAAACATTATTGCAAATTCTTGGAGGACTGGACAAAATTATGCGATTGGGTGCAGCCTACTTCTTTTGGGAATGATATGGCATTTTGCAAACTTTGTTCTACAAATTTTAGTGTCAGCCATGGTGGTGTATATGATATTAAAAGACATGCTGATGGAGATTCACACAAAAAAAGCAGTTGCTTCAACAAGGAAATCAACCAATCTTAAAAATGCAGACCCAGAGAGAATTTTTTCTATGTTAAAAAAAAATCCAGACAGATATGAGATCTGAGTTGAACAATGACACACTTTGTTCTTTATTATGTGCAAAGCAAAATCAAAACTTGTTGTGTTATGAGTACGAACCAAGTGACTCTGTTCTAAGATCAGCAAAACAAGCTGTATTGTCCTACCAAAGTGGTTTGAAGTTATGTTGCTCAGCAACAACAATAAAAGTTGTACAGTAAATTTTGTTTGCTTTAATCTAACAATTTTAGTGTGAAAAAGTTCGTCACGCAAAATCTCCCACATTAAATAGTTGGAATGTGGGAGATCTCCCACATACACAATCTCTGAGGTTAACAGGTATGAAATGGATGGACAGATGATGAACGTAATGTGATAGACTTGTCCTTTAGCCAGGTGAGCTTAAATTCTTTAAAATTTTGATCTACCTTTGACATAACTTACCTCTTTATTAATGGATGATAATAGTTTGACTTCAGCTACCACGATACCAACAATTCTGGATTGAAATGTTGCTGCCAGAGAGTAAAACTTTGGATTAGAGGTTATCTCTTGGTACCATGTGTCTGGATATCTGTAATATATAAAACTCTTAGATTAGAGACTATCTCTTGGTACCATGTGTCTGGATATCTGTAATATATAAAACTCTTAGATTAGAGACTATCTCTTGGTATCAGTGGTGTTGAACTCCTCCTTGGAACTCATACACTGAATTTGTCAGACAAGTAGATTTTACTGGATAGAATCATATCACCAAAGTTTATTTTGTATATTTTTGTGAAAAACTAACCATCTAGAAGATAAGACACAAAGCAATGACAATAGCTTTGATTGCCATTATCCCTATGAGTCTCTGAACATTGATTGTTTTTAACCATGTGACTTCCCCATTTCATTCTGAGCCTAGCTTATTCACTGTTTGCATCAGCATATTGATATGTATATGTTGATACCTCATGATATCAGTTAGCAACATCTGAAGAGACAGGTAATGCGACTACAGCAAGTTCATTTACTCCATGGGAACCAATTTATACAAAGGTTTTTGTTATTTCACTTACTCTATGGGGAACCAATCCGTACAGAGTTTTTTAACCTCACTGATGTCATCAGGACAGAGAAATCGTAGCTGAATTTCCCTCTGTATACACAATACCTGGCTCATATCCTCGTGTTTATCTCATAATGAAGTATCATGGTTAATTTTCTTTCTGAACAAATGCAGTAAACAATCTATAACACTGGTTTGTCTTATGACTGAAATTAAAAAGGAAAACGTATATATAATATGACCATTAAAAAACATCAAAGAAGGAGATTTCTGATTGTAAGCGATTAAGAGAAAGTTCTGACATACATGCAGTGCCGTTTTAACTCATGAGCACCAGACTTTCTAAAAATCGTCGGACCTGTCCTCCTAACGTTTCAGTTTCGTGTAGGATGAATGTTTACATCTCGACCGGAAACATGATCGCAAAAGTAAATTCCGGAACGGTTGTGGTTTTATTAATGTTGATATGAACTTATGAAGCTCCTTTTCACATTTGCGGCATTTATTTAGAAACCTGTTTAATTTTCAATAAAAGAAATTAGATCTTACTATTGTAAAACATGAATTTAAAATTATTCAATTCGAAAATGAACTACAGATAGAGAGAGAGAAACAAACTTTTAGATGTGATTTCATTCTCTGTCTGAATTAATATATGAATGTATTAAATAATTCGAAAAAAAATGTGTTTTATATTATAAGCTGTGTCGACAAATCAGGTCCAGCAGAAACTCAGTAGGTCCACCAAAAATTGATGGGGTGGTGGACCCAATGTCCAGCAGCTGAATTTTTTTTCAAAATGTCTAGGGCATGCCGGGGAGCTGCCCGGGGGACCACGAACATAGGGGAACAATGCTAATCTATGTATGTTGTGTACGGCATGTTATTTAATGTTTAAACGCTGATTTTGTTGAAGGTACGAATTAATACAATAAATATATGTTTCATTTTATTGACCATTTACATTTTTATTTCTGCGAGTGGTTGTGTAGGTAGGGGCCACAGTGCACTGTTTTGCCTGGGGACCTATAATGCTGTTAAGACGGCCCTGCATACATGTGAAATAAAAGAACACAAGTTTTAAAATCTTACATACATTTGTACATGTACATGTTAAATAACATCATCAAAAACACAAGTATTAAAATCTTACATATAGAAAGTACAGTACAATGTAGCTAAAACAATGATAATGGAAAATGTCCATTGTTCTTGTCAGACTTCTATAGATGATATTAAGAATAAGATCAGGCAATTTATCCCCAAACAGTCTGTGCCAAAAACCACTAGCCCTATGCCCCAGTCTAGTAAAAATTGGTTCGAGCTAGTAAAAATTGCATAAAATTGGCTTAATCAAACAGAAAAAATTCTACTAAAATGTTTTTTGGCACAGACAGCCCATAGCACACAACCAAACTGGTGTGAATCTGATGTGGATTCTAAAAAATTATAAAGATCTGTGAGAGTGCCAGAAGTCAAGATTCCTCTCCTCATGCAATAGCATTAAATATCTAATATATATATCTTGTTTTATGAAACAACAAATCTTATTTTGTAAAAAAAAATTGTATGAAGCAGACATGATGAAGTGACACTAGCCCTGTTTCATGATCAGGTGTATAAATGATGTCTTTTCACTGAATAATTTGAATATTGGTTACTATGTTGATAGCATCTTTCCAATTACTCAAAGTAAAGGATACTGGATAAGTTATGTTTTTATCACTTAAATTTGTATTTAGATATCTCAGATATACTACAGATTACCAAAACCAAAACCAGTCCAACATTATACACTTAATCATAATCTGGTACACGCTTTGTTCAGTAGACTTGATCAAGAAGAACAAAGCTGAAATTTAACCAAGTATGAAATGTTTTATTCCGGTGTGACAGTGGCGCAAACAGTCTCATGTTAGGAGTCATCGACTTAAATTTGTGGCCATAGCATACAGGCTAATACTGGTGCAAACGGGATAATCTTATGAAAAGAAATAAAAGCGAGGTTGTGTTTCTAAAGTTTAGATTAAACCAGCATGACACTAGCTAAGATGCGATGAAAATTAAAAAAAAAAACAGTTTATATAGACTCATTTAGTAGGAAAACATTTTGTTTTTGAACATATATTGAGTAGTATAATAGGTTTATTGGAATTGGCTCAAATCTGGTTTTTAATGACACTCTTTTTTTAAGAGGGGGTATCGCTGGCCAATTTTACCTGTTAAAATCCTAGAATGTAATCATCAATCGATTGATGGAATATTGTATACCAAAGGAAGAAGAAGAATGAACTCCGCACCCGAGTGTCCTCCCTTTGTTTATTACTCTCCGATCTTAATTATTGTCATCTTCTTATTTGATCTTACAGTACAATGTATTCCATCAAACATCTTGATGGCTATATAATGTTAAATGTGTGAACCTATTTACATTTAAAGGAAAACAAATTTATGTACAGTCGATCATCTAGTCCGAGATTCCTCTGCCGTTCGACGACCATTTAGAACTTGCTGTTGTCGTTGAACGTCAGAGCGCTTGCCATAAATAAAACAGCAGATTTTCCTCTCCCACTCGAGAGAGGCACATTTCCACGTTTTGTGGCCATCAGATTTTATTTTCTATCCAAAAACCCTAATATATATCGCTTCACCAATCATTTTTCTATCCATTCATAACCATCTTACCCTCAGAAATTGGTGTTACACACTCCATTACAGCACAATTTCCCCAGACCATATGATTTCGTCATTTTGAACACCGACATTTTGAAATATTTGTCACGTGACTTCGAGAGAACTACTATTACCGCAATGTATCATGGGAGATGATTTGCATATATGATCTGACCTTGTCCAAAATAGGGGGAAACGTAAGACATGCTCTTTCCGGAGCCCGCGGATAACACTGCCAAATGAATCTTTTCTCTCCAACATATTTTGTATTATTTCCTTCTGCTCTGATTTGAGCTGTAGATGGAACTGTTTGTCCTGCAGAATACGCTTTATATCGTCTTGTATGTTTGTTTACGTATGCAAATTTGGCGCACTGCATTTAGTATCTCCCATCATGCAATGCATTGCTGTCATCTTTCAGTTAGTATCGCGAGATCACGTTAAAAAAATGGCAGTGAAATGACCAAATCATCGGGTGTAAGGAAAAAACGTGCTGTAATCGAGTGTAACACCACTCTCTGAGGGTTAGATGGTTATGAATGAATAGAAAAATGATTGGTGAAGCGATATATATTAGGGTTTTGGATAGAAAATAAAATCTGATAGCCACAAAACGTGGAAATGTGCTACAAATGAGATGCGGAAACAAATCCGCTGTTTTGTTTATGGCAAGCGCTCTGACGTTCAACGACAACAGCAAGTTCTAAATGGTCGTCGAACGGCAGAGGAATCTCGGACTATCGATCATCTAGTTTGTTGTGATTAAAATTGTGTACAAATAGTGAAATACGATTTTGTTGTCGTAAAAGATGTAATTGTGATTATTAATATACACATGCAGTAACTATATTCGCTCTTAAAAGTAAGACATACTCTGATATACTATTCATATTTGAATTTGAAAGACATGGGGAAAAGGGCGTCTGTATTGAGCTTCAAAATGTAAACATTCTTTAGCAGGAAGTAAAATTTGCGCATGTTTAAGAGTTGTTTAAAACCGCTACCGTATGTTTCATCCGGAAGCAGGTCAAATCGCCCCACTGCCAACTCGCCCCACTCCAACTCGCCCCACCTTTTTGCCAACTCGCCCCACTTCTCGTACCAACTCGCCCCACTTTCGAGACAAGTCGCCCCACTATCATTGGACAACTCGCCCCACTATCATTGGACAACTCGCCCCACTATAATAATACATGAAATTAGAAATTGATTAAACTTGTTAAAGAAGATTATTTAATATAATAATTAAAAATACATCGTTCAATCTAGTAATGGTTAATTAGTTAACAGAAATTGATTAAACTTAAGGTAATAAGGTAAATTAGATCGTCTAATCAAATTGATAATTAAAGCTCAAACAAGTTTTAATCGGTTGTTGTTTTAACAATTAACAATGATATTGTTTATATAATAGAACACTTTGAAAAGATAAAAGCAAGTTTGGGTTTGAGAAAAATATCTTGGCTTGGCATTGAAATGATAAATAGGAAAGCCAACGTTTTCCTGCATTCACAATGTCTACAGATAATCCGTGTGTTGTATGTCGTAATTCTGTCCGTAGTAGGCAGGAGGGGCTGCAGTGTGACAACTGTGACCAGTGGCAACACCGAAAATGTAATTCTGGTAAGTCTTTTCTTTATATTATTTAATTTTATATACATATATATGCTGAGAACAAAGTCTCTTTCTATAATCACGGGTGGTTTGCTACGTCACACGCACGGATACTTGAACATCGCCTCGAGGTAGGTTTATGCAGTTGTACAATTTAAAAAAAGGAAAACCAAGTAGTTCACCGAAGGGCCCACATATCAGACTTCATTGTTAGCATACATTCATTGCGTGGAAACCCGTCAGTTTTGCAAACACTTCTGTACAGTTAAATGGTTTTTGTGTGAATGGTATCCTTGCCCGGAATTTTAACTGTACATCAGAATCTTTCCAGAATCGTATAATGAATATCATAATTTAATTGCGTTGAGCGTGAATTTCTTTTCATTTACATGTATGCCGTGAACATCGAACTAGCAGAATATTTTAAACTGTATATAGAGAATAATACATGGCAAAATCCGTATCATATGCCGTATCATCCCGAGATACCAATATCATCCAGAGGGCCTTTATTCAAAATTACTGTATTTACCACTAAATATATGATAAATATTAATATTTGATCTCTTCCTTTGATAATTTTATTTTTATTATATTCATATATTGTAGGTATGACTAGACAAGAGTACTGGCAGTTGGTAAAAGAAGAGAAGACCTTCACTTGGTGGTGTATAGAGTGTGGTGAGCCACAACCAGTTGCTGAGAGTACAACCATTCCAGACTCACCACAACCCAGCAATGACCAGCACCCAGAGTCGCCTCTACGAGAACTTCATGCATCTTTTAACCTCAGTGTATCGTTTGAGATGCCAACAGTACATAATGAGAGGTAAGTGAAATTGAATACAATTTAAAAATGTAATATTGTTAATGGGACACCGAATAGCTAAAGACAAAAACTGTTTCAGGAAATCAATGATTTAGTTTATTTTCTTCAATCTAGATCATTTATCATTATTTCAATTTATACATACTTTTAATGTTTTCACTTTTTTAAAATCGTGATAATGCCGCCAATCGTTGAAAAATGGAATACAAAAGCTTAAAAATCACCTGTTGCTAGTTAATTCATGACCAAGATGGATGACGTTTGTCGATGTGCAAGATACTTACCGTTACATTGATATACTAAACATCAACCTAGCAGTACTTAATATTATAGAAAATATATATGCATAAGTGATACATTATATTTCTCGATGATAATGTATTATATACTATGACAATTGGAATTCTAGAATTGTACATAAGAAGACGAACATTAGTGTGTGTTTAACCAGCCCACGCGGACCAACAATGACGTCGAGGGGTGGCACAGACGCATGAACAAGAAGGCCAACGACGAGAAGCCACCATTCTACGTGCTGATCCCCCTACTCCACAAAGAGGCCAAACTACTGCCGATTCAGATGAAGTTGGTGTCAGAGGGCAAGCTCACCCGTTACCAGCGTACGGTAGCCCGCACCAACCAGGCCATCCTCTTCAACATCTGGGAACAGTACTCCGCCGGATCCATCTCAACCACAAGACTGCTGAACCAGTGTGGCCGCGTAAACGGACCTGTTGTCGAGTGTGACTAATAGACAGTGTCTTGTAAATATATGTACATGTTGTGCTCAAATGTAAAACATTATCATAGTTAATCATATGCTTGTCTCTTTGTTAAACTAAACATATATTGTTATACTATGTATTGTTATACTATGAATGAAACAAATAAAAATAATAAAATACACTTGTATACTTATTTTACTGACAAACATATTTGATCCTATATCCATTTATATGTTGGTTCACACTCAACTAAAAAATCATGTCTTCATGAATATCAAAGTTACACAAACAAAACATCGTTCAGCATAAAATAATATACATAATTTATTCCACAATATTCGCGGGTGACCAAATAAAAGTTGGTACGAGAGGTGGGGCGAGTTGGCAAAAAAGTGGGGCGAGTTGGCAAAAAAGTGGGGCGAGTTGGAGTGGGGCGAGTTGACAGTGGGGCGAGTTGTCTGGCATTCTTTCATCCCATAACCAAAACGGACCAGAACAAAAACGGACTATTGAAATAAAACATGTAAATTTCTTGAATAAATATGATAATTTTATGTATTAATTTGTTTAGTGTGTTTTAATTATAAGCATATGATCG
>MJUT01048106.1:106097-132751 GCA_002080005.1 Gigantidas platifrons | reverse complement strand
TTGTCATTTATTTTAGCACTATCGTTTTAAACGCATCGAAATTTTTAACTCCATTTTACGTATTTAAAATGGGACGGAAAAGAAAATTAGTTTTTGAAAGTAATACTCCGGGAAAAGTAATGAAACTGTCCGAATTATGGGGCCATGGCAAGCAGGCAGTGCAAACTGAAGATGCACTGCAGGAAGAATCAAGGCCTGCCGACGATGTTCCAGAGATTGCAGACAAGCCTAAATCTGCATCTGTGACTAAAAAAGTGACAAGGAATTTGCTCAGTTTTAAAAAAAATAGAACAGTTTTTACAGTCTGTATTTTTACTTACTTGCCTTTTATGGTTATGATAGTAACTTAAACAACAGTGTTATATCGTATTTTTATCTACTTGTATTTTATGAGTAACTGAAACATTATTGTGCTATTGTATTTCAAAAAGTACATGTACCCTTATATTGTTTTAACATGTATGCAGTAAGAAAATAAATAAATGATTAATATTTATGTGCATTTTTAGTGCCAAAAATTTTTGAAGTATTTATGGCTCAAAATATTTTAAAGTGGCTCAAAAATTTAGTTTTTGGCTCAAGTGTTGGCTAAAAAAAAATTCAACCCAGAGGAAACCCTGGAGGGATAGGGGACGGACCCTACCTGTCACAATCAAAAATAGTTATAGCATTTAAGAGCCCAACTTTAATAAATTCTACAATTTTGTTCAACCAAGGAGTGAATGTTGTCAATATCTTCCTTGCAAAATGCAAATTGTTCTCTTTTGTTCATTAATTTTGGAGGGTTAAGTCTGCATATCACAGCTTCAATATCCTCCTAAGAATCATCAGTGTGACTTGGCCAAATGAATAAATACTCTGATTTGCCACATTTCCTCATGAATTTCAAATGGACCTTTTCATCTATTTCCAAAACCTGTAATAGATCAAATACAAATGTTGTTAGAAATTTTAACAAGCTAGCATCTGCAAATCTTACAGTTTTAATGATATAACTCGTTCTATAAAGGGGGGACAATGAGGATACAAGTTGGGCATGCACAGTTCAAATGAAGATGGTGATTTTTTGAAGTTTATACGAAGAACATTCAAACAAACTACAAACAACCTAAACAAACAATATACATTTGCAATCTACTTACTAAGTGAAATTACAAGAAAAGACCTTATAACAGAAAATCCTATAAACCTAAGGCAGACCCAGTGCTCCTTGAGGATTAAAGGTTCCTGTCTAACATCAGACACTTTTCCAAATTTTAAATACATATCTAACATGTCCAATTAATTAAAAACTGAAACAAAAGGTTTATTTGTAAATATTAATGTTTTTATCTAAATATGCCTTGCCTCTCCAATATAAACATGTTTAGACCTTCTGCTGTGTATGTATACGGCTACAAAATCTCCTCTCTCAAATGTCTTTTCAGGAAGTTGATCTACATCTGGGGTGTCGGGAACATCAAAGTTTCTTTCATTAGCTTTTAAAGTATTAAGGAAAGTTTGTTTTACAAGAAAACCAAAACATGTATTATTTGTTGGGTGAAACAATTTTGGGAATCTGTAAAAAATAAATGGATGTTAGAGACCAAAAACATTAAAAGAGGAATTGTGTTTTCTATATAGAAAAGACATTGAAATTCAAATTTCAAAATCATATAAATGCTTATTTTCGATTTTGGTATATCAAATATTTGAGCCTAATATTTTTAGTAAAAAGGATACTGGGTTCATCAACTTGACCACTCCGCTGCAGAATCTTTCTTTCAAATGTGGATGCATATTGACGATTTGTGCATTGTGATTGTTGATTGGAATCTCTGTCTCCAGCTTTACATTCTTGACAATAACAGCTCAACATTCGGACATCAAGATGATTTTCCATTCCCGTACTTCGAACACAGTGAAGTTTTCTCGTTCCAGGAAGTGTTTTTATATTTGTCTCTCTTGTCCTATTTACTTCTTGTTTTTTTAACGGATATGAACTCTCTCTTTCTTCCTCCTTCTTCATTTATTTTAAGTGGTACTGACAACTTCTTCTGTCCAAAGTCAAAGAGATCTTGGGCATCTTTAATGATTATCTTTCCACTGACAACTTATATTTTTTGTTCCATTGATGTTTTCATTAAAACAATTGCAGTACAAATGTATATATGATCTCTTCCATTTTTGTAGTGTCCGTCCAACTCAATGCTATCCTGGTTTATATTCCTCAGATTTTATTTCTTAAGTTAGACAAATTATTATACAGTACAAAGTCATCAATAATGACTCTGATATTAACTTGCTGAAGTGATTTCTTTTTTGAATTAAATAATGCAATATATTTTTTTAAAACTCAAAATCTCCAGCATGAACAAGCTTAGCTCAAAATAGAACTCATATTTTTGAAAAGTGACATTCAAACTAATCTGGAACATTTGTTTGAGTTAGAAGGGGTTAAGGGCAATAGAAATGGCAATTTTATGACATTTTTCTGCAATCTTGTCAATGCATTGTGTATTTAAATGTGTGGACGGACACTACATTTGTGGTGGACGGACACTACATACATAGTTTTTCTATATAATTTTTTGTATATCAAAGTAATTAACATAAAACTTGTGCCATGAGTACCAGCCCAGACAAAGGAATAATGCATATGAAAGACATCTTATATATACTTGTAGTTTCTGTTTTGCAAGGGACGGACGGACGGACACTACAGATATTTTCGGAAAATTCACTAGATAATTCAACAAAGCAGTATTACCAAATACGTTCCAATATCAACCACACATCCAATTTACTTGTTCATTCAGTTCTCCTATTTGATTTTAAAGCCTTTTAAATTGTTTTTTTCCAATGGTAAACAGCTTAAAGAGGTCATAATAGCAGCTATAGTTTAAAATCAAGAAATCTGTTACATAACAGTATTTTTTTTAAAAGCATTTTTTTTTATAGAAAAACATCACTAAAAGTTCATCAAAAAATAATTTTTATGAAGATTTTTATATTTTATATCATAAAATACTATCATTTCTGGCTTGAAAGTTTTATTTTTTTCATAAAAAACAATTATTTCAGTGAGAATTTTCAAATGATCATTTGTTACAGCCTTTTTTCACGGTTTTTCACCAATTTCTCAATACATTTTACCCGTAATTTTGTCAATTCTGAACGGATTTTCAAATTTTTTGTTGTGCCCGTTAGGTATTTCCAAGACCCAGATAGGTGGCAAGTTTAAATTTATCTCTGCTATGCACGATTGACACAGTCATTTCGTAACACATGAAAAAAAAAGTTTGTCACTTTACTGTGAAATAGCCGATACAATATCATCATCAGAATTAGACTCATCAGAAAGTTGGTTACGACTAACATGATCTGCTTCTGTCTCTACAGTTTTTGCTATTGGTTCCTTATTGTGTGTTATGTCCGAAGTTTTACACTTACTTGGGTTTACCGATTTCCTAATCTGATGTACCAATTCTTCAGTTGGTAAAGAATAAATCGGAAGTAGTAGGTTTCTATGTACTGTTTTAGGTTTCAATTTTCCTTTTACATACTCTGGTCTAATTACATATACTGGAATGGTGCTGTCAGGCTGAGAAGCAATAACGTATGGTTCTCTATTCCAACGGTTTGCTAGCTTTTGTTTACCTCTTATATGAATGTTCTTATAAAGCAGAACCCTATCACCTTGTTTCAAAGCTGAATTTCTTACTTTCAAATCATACCTTGTTTTATGCCTTCTACTTTCCCTTTCAGCAGCTTTAGAAGCTGTTTTGTATGCAAACTGTAACCTCTTCTCTAATTGTCGAGCGTATGATTCGTGACTTTTACCTTGAGCTAACTCTATGTCTGCTCCTAAGAAAGCATCAATGCTAAGGCGAGGATGCCAGCCAAACATTAAAAAATGTGGACTGTAGTACGTACTCTCATGCCTAGTAGCGTTATACGCATGTACCAAAGGAGCTACATAATTTTTCCAGTTTACCTTCTGTTCATCATTCAAAGTTCCTAGCATGCCTAACAAAGTGGAGTTAAACCTCTCACACTGACCATTCCCAGCAGGATGATATGGAGTCGTTCTAGACTTCTTAATACCAGCCATCTTACACAACTCTCTAATAACTGTAGACTCAAAGTTCCTACCTGATCGCTACATTTATATGTATACGCGCTGGAAACGAGTAATGTTGAATGAATGATTCCCATAAACATCTAGCAGTAGTCTGAGCTGTCTGATTCCTAGTAGGAATTGCATGAGCATAGCGAGTAAAGTGATCAGTTATTACTAAAATATTTTCATAACCTCCCTTTGACTGTTCTAAGCTAAAAAAAATCTATGCAAATCAACTCAAGTGGTTGACACGACTCAATACAGACTAGTTCAGTAGAGTTCTTAACTTTTGTTTTCCTCAGTATGCAATTGGGACAGGTTGATACCTTATTTTCTACATCTTTGTCGATTCCAGGCCATTAAAACCTAGATTTTACTAAATATAATGTACGGTCTCTACCCTGATGACCAGCATCATCATGCAAACCTTTCAAAACCACCTCTCTATAGTCTACTGGTAATACAAGTTGATAGTTAGTCTCACTATTCATGTTACTTACCTTGTAAAGAATACCATTTCTCATAATCAATCTGTTCCAGTCATATAACAGTTTACGCACATACTGCGATTCTTTGCTAATTTGTCTCTTTGTAAGTTTCTGACCTACCCTTTTCAACTCTATGACTCTAGCTATATCTATATCTCTCTTCTGTTCATCAGTCCAGGAAACGTCACAAGACTCATTTAACCCTATGTCATTATCATCAACCAAAGCATCAAGACTCTGAGACATCAGTATTCTCTCAGCCGAAGGGCAACTAGGCGACACTAATATTGCATCGATGAAGTACGGCACCTAACCCATTGCCACTCGCGTCTATGTCCAACAGAAACGGTAAATTGTAATCGGCATAAGCTAAAATAGGAGGACTAGTCAATGCCTCTATTAATCTCTCACGAGCAACTTGCTGCTCCTGACCCCAATTCCACTTAACTGGTTTAGTCTTACCTTTCCTTTTCCCATTATTTTTGCCTTTCTTATTGGTATGATGTCCAACAAGGAGATCATTTAAAGGCCTTACTATTTTAGCGTAGTCCTTGATGAATTTCCTGTAATAGGATGTAAATCCAAGAAATCGTCTCAAACCTTTGATGTTATATATTTCTGGCCAATTTCTTACCGTATCGACCTTTTCTTCGTCAGTTTTAATGCCATCTTCAGAGACTACAAATCCCAAGTACTTGATCTCTTTCCTGAAAAACTCACACTTACTTCCTTTTAACTTTAAGCCATTTTCTCTCAATTTCCTGAATACTGACTCTAATCTTTGTATTTGTTCTTCTACAGTCTTAGAGAAAATCACAATATCATCTAGATATATTAAACACTGTCTTAGATTTATCTCACCCATGCATCTCTCCATAAGTCGCTGGAACGTTGCACAAGCGTTGGTTAAACCAAACGGTAACATAGTACAATCATAAAAACCTAACGGTCCAAGATTAAAAGCTGTCTTATACCTGTCTGCTTTCTTAAGATTACACTGTAAATAGGCTGAGCGTAAATCAAGTCAAGAAAAATACTTACTTCCGGCTAAGCAATCCAGTGTTTCTTCTATACGAGGAATACTGTGTGCATCACGAACAGTCCTCTTGTTTAGCGTTCTGAAATCTATGCACATACGCAAACTTCCATCAGATTTACATACCAGTACCACATTAGGGGAAAAAGGGCTGTTCGACTCCCTAATAGCTCCTGAATCCAACAATTCCTTCAAATGCTCACAGACTTCTTCATACAAGGAAGGAGGAATGCATCTAAACGGTTGCTTAAATGGAATATCATCGGTTAACTTAATCTCGTGTTCAACCAATGTTGTATAGCCTAAGTCAGTAGGGCCTGTCGAAAATACTGACTTCCATTTAGTCAACATACCTTGTAAATCTTCTTTTATATATTTTGGTAAATCATCCTCGATTTTAATACCAAGATCCTTCAGACTCTTACCTTCTGTGGTATTAAGTGTTACTGGCCTAGCTTGATCATCAAACTCGAAACCATCTCGAATGACCTTAAACTCTCTTAACTCACAAAAGCCCGACTTGGGTTTAATAATCACTGGTTTTGCAGTAATGTTGCAAATCCTAACAGGAATTTTCTGTCTACCATCACCCTTAACAGATACTACTCTTGGGCAAACAACAACTTTATCCGAGATATTGACTAGAAAATGAACAATTTTCAGTAATTAACGTCCCATTATCACCAAAAGATGAACCCTTCATCTTAACCATACCAGAAACTGTCATAACTGAGGAAGGCTGCAATGTCAACGGATGCTTATTTGATAAACGCACCACACCAGAATTCTTATGTAAGGATAGAAATGCAGTATTCCACTGTTTTGGAATTTTAACTTCCTCATCAAAACAATCTAACTTCTCATGACATATTCTTAAAATGTTTGTACCAACTATAACAGGAACTCTGTCACTAAGATCAGACTTCGGAACAACCAACATAGGAATACAAATAGGATCATTTTGAATAAAAGGTACATTTTATCTGAACTTCAACTTCAATATACCCAGAATATGGAAGTTTTGAACCACCTGCAACACTAACAGATAACTGAAACTCTTCTAGGTTCTTAACCACAGGGACTGGCTTCATCAACTTCAAAACATGATCAGACACGGTTGAAACCATGGATCCACTATCGATTAGATCATAACACTTCAAAGAATTAACATGGACAATTGACTGATTCTCCATACATACCATCCTTTCTAACAAACGTTTCCTTTCAGACAAAACGATACTAATTATAGGGCTACCATCAACTAGTCTGCCCTGCAACAGAGACTACTCCCGGTTTAAATCCCAATTCTGGTCTTTATTAATTGAACTACTTACTTGACCTCTACCAAATCCTCTGTATCTAGATCTTCCTCTTCCTTCATGTCCTTGATGTGTATTAAATCTACCTCTATAAACACTTGTGTATGATGTTGAAATTTTTAAGCCTAAATATATTTTACCTTTTACCTTTACCTTATATGAACCTCTATTATAATTCCCGTAATTACCTGAACTTTGTTGTTTACTTTGAACATCAGATTGTTTACTTTCTTTAACTTTCTTCAACTCACCTTCAAAATTATCAAGTCTTTTAGTCAGAAGTTCGAGTGTCTTAAAAAGTTCACTCATATCTGAAACTGCAGAAACTGGTTGATGAGTTGCTGTGTTTTCAGGTTTTGAGGCACCCGAAATCTCAAGCTCAAGTTCAACAGCTCTTACCTCTTTCCTTAATTCATCAAAATTCTTGATAATATCATATTTATACCTTGTAGCATTTTTCAATGCTGGATCCCTTCAACCAGACCAAAACTTGGCTCTAAGCATATCATTCCTCACTTGTGGATTCAAAATACCTGTATCATACACTTTCTGCAATATAGACTCTAATTTCATGCCGTAATCAGCGACGGACTGACCATTCATCTGTTTCTCTGCGTAGAACTCAGTAAAAGTGTATCACTAGAATATACATTACCGTATATACCTTCTAATTTATCAATAATATGAATGGGCGTAGCAGATTCAGGGAGTGTAAGCAAAGTGTTACGTGCTTAACCTTTTAGGGAATTTCTCATACACTACAATTATCAATTCTGGGTACAGATGCTCACTAAGTAAACACTTAGCTTCGAATTTCCAGACATCAAGCGATGTTTCACTCTTAGGTTCACCAGAGAAATTCGGTAAACGTGGTCTCTGATAAGGGGGGAGTATTACTAGCCGTGTCAGGAGTTTCTCTACATAAATTGAAACTAACTTTAGGTTTAAAGTCATTTATGCCTGAATAATCGTGGAAATACTTTCTCAAGGGAGTAGGAGGTGGAGGTCTAGGTGGAAGTTCCTCACCAACCTCTCTTGGTGTGCTAGTGTTATACCCATTAGGAAACTGATTAAAAACAGAATTGTCCTTCTTAACTGAGGGTTTACGATGAGATAACAACTCATATTCTTCACTAGTGAGTATTTTATATTTGCCCTGCCGAGACAAAATTTCAATCATTTTTGTCATATCAGACTCTGAAACTTTCGTACCTGCCTCGGCACCTTCGACATTTTTGTCGGTCATATTACCCAACGGTTTATCACGGAACATAATCAAAGTAAAATATTTTAGTACAAATAGTAAACGACAAGACAAGTAAACAACAAACACAAATGATTCACAAGACAATTAAATGTAAATGATGATGATAATGATAATGTCAACTCACCGTCATCAGAATAAGAAGTGCATTCGTGTTCAGTGCAGAGTTAGTTATTCATGCCGCAAAAGTAAACAGCTGAAAAATATATGTAAAAAAGATGAAATATCGTACCAAAAAAAAAAAATAACCAGTCAAAAAATACAACACAATAATTATCAAAGTAAAGTCAAATAAATAATTAAATTGTCTTCAAATTAATAAAATATTTCAATATTATCATAAAGTCACAATCACTTTATTATAAATTGTCTGAGCTCAATACACTGTTGTTGACATCATCATCTGTCGAGTTGACCGTGGTATGCGTGATTACAAAAAATCAATACACACATAATAAATACACAATGGTACACATCAGTATGTAACAAGTAGACCGTTACAAATAACCACAATTCACAACGAATAAATACATATTTTCCTCATGTTGTCAGTGTATAAATTATCCACCTAATTAACTATAAATTCTGACAGCTGCAAATTATGAACTATTTACAATATTCATTACCAGTATGCCTCTAACTATTTAAAATTCACTTCATTTTGGGCAGCGCTGCATAAATTACGGGAGATCACCATTCCGTCTTGACGAAACTAGTAAAGACTGCTTTCCAAATAATGACAAATACAGGAAGGTTCCTCTTCACACACAATATTAATTGTAGAAATACATCATGTTTGGGTAGCACCAATATTATTAAAATCTCGTTGGAGCCTCCATTTGTCACAGGCAAATCTACCATGTATCCATTTAGATAGGGGAATAATTGCTGTGATGGTACTAACCAAACGAATCAACAAGATTTAACTGAAAATATATTTAATATCCAACATTCAACATCAAGGAAAAATACAATATTCATTCACATATACTGATATAGAAAAAAATGACGACAGTAATAAACAATATGTCTATGACGAATTCTACGATATACTGACTTACTGTATTAAACTCATAACTGAATTTTAATATAATAACTTTTAAATAAATACATTAAAGCATTAAATCTAACTGAATTGTTAGATCTTTAAAACACAAATTGAAATACCTGAAAATATATGGTAACGCTGTTAGGCGTCTGCCTGTTAAGAGGTCCTGGAAGTTAATGAAAAAAATAAGAAAATCGCGGTGCGTATTTATACCTGGGTCTGCTCGATTAGTTTTTATTAATTTTCGTGACAAGCATGCAAGTTAAAGTGTTAGAAGTGTTAGTATATAGTCGTCAGTCAGTCATACGTCATGATGAATATAATGAAACAATGAATGAATGAAACAAATAACATACATGTAACATCTATTTTTTTTAATAGGAAACCTATTACGGTGACAATTATTTGTTCCCTTATTTATCATTTATCCACACAAAATAGTGACTCTTCGATGGTAGTAATACAGGAATCTAAAATTTTATTAATGAAAGACCTCCGGCGCAGTTGCTGTAACTATTGCCAGTAGTGGAGGCAGGACAACTCGAATACTGTCAAATCCCGATGACCCAACGTTTTTGAAACTGGGTTGCGATTTATTTTAAGTTTGAATTCCGTATGTAAAGGTATAAAAAATTGTGACATATGAAGAATTTTCTCCAAACATGTGCATTATTTATTTATTTCAACATGTCACCTTTTAAATAATTCACTTTAAATAATAGTGTTCTAGTGCATTGTCACTGCAGCTGTCTTCAAATGTAAGACAGAATTACAGAATTTGCCATTGTGTAAATAAAATTGAAAAATGTCTGACCTCCCTATTACAATATTGATCCAGAATATTCAGTAGAGGAAATTAACCATCATCAACGGTTAAACGCAGAAACAACAGCACATTGTGACAACCAGTTCAGAGAATGAAAATAGCACTAGCCCGATGCCCGGGGCTACCATTTCTAACTGAACTACCAAGTTTCGTCACAAAAAAGCCAGACGGACTAGAGCATATAAAATCTACCGGCACCAATCAATTTTACGTACATTGATGAAATGATGACATGCCTGCGTAAATCGAAATTCCCCATGATAAATATAGCCATCATTATAACAATAACTAACCTATCAAATTCGTTTCCTGCTATGGTCAGATGTTTTTATTTTTGGAACAATTCACTATCTCGGCCAAGGGATATCGGTATTGATCAATTGTGCTATGCCCAGTCTGGTTTCCGATACTTCAATCTCTTACAGCCCCTGTACTCTATACTTCAATAAAGTAACAGTTACACACAAAAATATTGAAGGTCATGAGTCGGCAAAGTCTGATAACATTTTTCAATTCAACAAGTAACAAACGGAGACCCAGGAGGACATGACGATGATAACAAAGCAACTGTAAACAAAAAAAAATTGCAAAATATGAGAAGGACAAATGTAAAAGAACATTTCAACAATCTCGAACAACAGAGAACTTTTCTCCAAGCATGGGCTGGTACTTGAATCTGTCAGGGTAGCAAAAAATGATCTCCAAATAGCCTGGGGCTAGTTAGGTGTGAAAGAAAATTTCAAAGCCTACATCCCCATTTCTGTTTGACTTTAACAATCCATCCAAAATATTGTTTCGGATTTCTTCCAAAAATATATGTCAAAATTTTGTGTTTCCAGAATTTTGCTTTTCTTTGGATATTTTAGAATCTGTCTCATTAGCTAATGTTATTTGGTATAGGTACTAGGAAACTTGAACAGATGGTGTTATGTTGAATAATGCAATGTTTGTGCTTTTCAATACCAATAGTTCCACATAATGGGTTGACCCATAAAAATATAAATTGTAATACATGTATTTCAACCATCTGTGTGACTATAATATTGGTTTTTTTTAAAAGATAGAAATGACTAATCTATTTGGCTACATCTACATTTGTTTGAAATAAACATACATCTTGTGTTGGTTTTTTTTCCCCTGTTATGATACTGTTTCTGATTGATTTGATTTGATTTGATTTTTGGTGTTTAATGCCACTTTCAGCAGTATTTCAGCTACTCCAGTTTTAGTGATGGAAGAAGCCGAAGTACCCGGAGAGAACCACTGACCATGGGCATGCAACTGGTAAACTTTATCACTTGCGGCTGCGAGTCAAGTGCACCCTTTTTTAG
Source organism: Gigantidas platifrons (assembly GCA_002080005.1). NCBI lineage: Eukaryota > Metazoa > Mollusca > Bivalvia > Mytilida > Modiolidae > Gigantidas > Gigantidas platifrons. The sequence goes on along the minus strand of MJUT01048106.1, from coordinate 121,337 downwards.
CTCGCCTGTATGAAGTACAGGAAGTGAGCTTATGTCATCACCTGTGCGTCGTCGGCGTCAAATGTTAACGTTTGCTTTTAGTTCCAATGTAGACAAACTATTAGGCCCAGGTTGATGAAACTTCACATGTGAGTTTGTCGTGAACAGTTAAAAACACTGCACACAAATATAGGTCACCGTGACCTACTATTTCTGCCTGAATGACTTCCACATTTTTGCATTAACGTTTGCATTTAGGTCCAATGTAGACAAACTACTTGGTCCAGGTTGATGAAACTTCACATGTGAGTTTGTCGTGGACAGTTAAAAACACTGCACACAAATATAGGTCACGGTGACCAACTATATGTAGACAAACTACTTGGTCCAGGTTGATGAAACTTCACATGTGAGTTTGTTGTGGACAGTTAAAAACACTGCACACAAATATAGGTCACCATGACCTACTATTTCTGCCTGAATGACTTCGACATTTTTGCGTTAACGTTTACATGTACAATGTACGTTTAGGTCAAATGTAGACAAACTGCTTGGTCCAGGTTGATGAAACTTCACATGTAACTAGAGATTGCACAGGCGAGCTGGATGGTCTGCCTTGCGACCAGCTATTTTTGTAATTTACAAAGCCGGGCGCGAACCCACGCCATATTGGTGATAGGCTTGTATGAGTTGTTAGGTAATCCAACTACAAATGTACCTAACTCATTGAGGCACCTGGGCCCTGGTACTGTTTCTGGTCTATGTTGTAATTGTAAATAGCTCTGGTACAATTACCAGTACATGCACTCAAAACAAAGATGGAAAATTGATTCAGTGGACAAGAATGGCAAAACCTATTATATTTCGCAAATTCTTTTTCAGTTTTACAGACTAGATTTACAGAGAAATGCAAAGCAGGACATTATTTGTATATAAAAGAACACTCTGCTAAAGACCAAGATGACAACAAACCTTTAGACAAAACTCTATTTGTTGTTAATATACCACCTTATTGTACAAAGGTATGGAAATATGTATATGTTATCTGGATGTGAATTGATTGATACCGAAAATATCAGCCTGCCGAGCCAGAATATGAAGTTTGTTGGAGAGTGAGCGAAGCGAACGAGTCACAAACTTCATATTCTGTCGAGCAGGCTGATATTTTTCAGTATCAATTATATTCACATTCAGATGACATGTTTATCATCCTTAAATCAACCATAAACACGGATACATCTATATTTGTATTTTTTGTGGGAAAAATTACATGATTCAAAATATTCAAAATACACTTCCCCAAAACCGTAGTTCATAAGTAGTTTGCAAAATATACCATTCATTTTTACAGATTTATATAAATGTTTAAGATTGTTGGATTTTCCCTTTAATGGGGATATTCATTTTTTTTTTTTATTACAAACATCAAAGTCACCCATTTTCATTAAAGGTTTTGCTTACCAATGCCGTTCCTGTTTAGAAAACATGACGGTCACAACCTCCTTTATGACGTAAAAAATTATGACGTCTGAGGAGAGGTTATCAAGAATTGTGTAAAGTACATTTTTGTAGGACAATGTTTGTTGATATTTCTAACGCGACAGTTCTTAATTTGATATATGTTTTAAAAAATAATGTTAACTAGCTAATGGTGTAGATGAATTTTATTTATTTTTGCCATCTTCACAGGAATTATCGTTTAAATGTTAGGAGAATTTGGTGATAACTCCTGCTGACTTGATAAGTCCTGCTCAGCTCACGCGGACTTTGATACAAGTTTTGTTTATGGAGCCAGCAGGTAGATATAGCCGGAGGGAAGGATGATAATATTGAATACAGTATCTTGTCACTTTCTTTTAAGACGACCTCTTCTGCAATGAAAAAGTGGCCTTATCAGACAGGTGGTCTCTTTTGAGGGGGACAATCTGGTAGTATTCTACTATATTAGTGCATGATATACATTGGTATAATAAATGATACTCCATTTTGGCTCACCTGGCCCATGGTCATAGTTCTAAAATGAGATATTGGCATTCATGGTCTAAACTTTTCACAAACTAAATGAAACTAATCTTTGCAGAAATGCTCCTTTTGAATTCCCTCAACATTTTGTGTGATTTTGATTCCATTTGGAAATTCAACATGGCTGCTAGAGCTAATAATGCTTTCTGATTTCAAATCTCTTTATGTTAGAAACATGCATGAACATATTTGATGAAATTGTTATTTGGTAGGATTGTTTCTGTACAAGACTATATATTAGATTTATGTTTTATTTGTCAGTCGGAAATCCAAGATGGCCACCATAAATAATTATTATGAGAAAAAATTATATACTAGTCCCCCTCTATGACGACCACCCTTCTTTTTTGAAAAAGATATTTTAAAAGAGGGGTGGCCTCTATTGAAGGGGACAGTTTAGTAATATTTTACTACCTCAGTGTATCTGATAAGATGTTTGGCTTTAGTTGGCAGTCAGTTTTATTGGGGAAGGAAACCGGAGTACCTAGAGAAAATCACAGACCTGTCGCAAGTCACTGACAAACTTTATCACATGTTTTATCGAGTACACCTCGCCATAAGCGGGGTTCGAACACTGACAACGTTAGTGGTGATAGGCACTGATTGCACAGGTAGTTGTAAATCCAACTACCATACAATCACAACCATGATTGTCCCAAAAGGGGACTAATGTTACCAGGGGAAGTCTTTGAAGTTTTAACATTTTTATTGTTGAAATAATATGAAAAATATTGATCTTCTTTTCTTGTAGGAGAGTTTAAGATGCATGTTTTCACCGTGTGGAAAAATATTACATCTACATCTACATGATAAACCTACCAAAGGTGTATTTAGTGAGAAGTCCAAATATTTCAAAGAATTGCAGCTTAATAGGGTAAAATTTTATTGAATATTTAACTATTTTTATTTGAACCTTAAGAATGGGATGTTTATTAATTGAATATCCATATATTAATTTAGCCTCTGCCATCGACATTATGTGTTAGCTCTTTACATTTCTCTTTCTCATCTCAAACCATCAAGTCATTTGTAAGCAACATTGACTGGAGTGATTCTCTTCAAAGGTCCGGTGTATAGTTTTTGTGTCTAGTTCATCAGAAATCTTATGGGAAAATGTATGAAAAGCTCCTACTGAGAAACCTCCTGTATTAATTGGTTTAACTAAAACTGTACATTGAATAATAAAAGTGAGTGATTGTTGCTTAACTCCAGGTGACAAATTTTTTCAGCTATATCATGTTAAGAACAAGTTACATTTGATAAGATGATGATGAGGTTCACTTAGTATTAGACCAACACACTTAGTTATTATAGTGCCAATTCACGGAAACAACTCCATGGGTAGACATGTCATTCTCCTGATTCTGAGCCAAACAATCTTCACTCTTACTCTTGAATGCAGAGAAGTAGCAAATACCAATTTTATAGTCTCTAGATTCACCAGTCACCTGAATGGGCCTTGAACCCACAATCTACCACACTGGAGGTGAGCATGCTAACCACTACACCACCAGTCTGATTTATACCAATTAGAGTAATTCAGTCTTTCCGAAGAATCGTCGACATGGCCGGTAAAAATCAGCATGGTCCGATAATGTTTACCGGAGCTCCGGACCGAAAGTCCGACAACTGATTCAGTAATTATCAACAACTGTATTTCTCATTTTTTAATACTGCCACGATCTGCTCTTTGTCGGTAAGAAAATATGTTATGTAGTTCATCAGAAGGTCATTGATGATGATGGTATTGTTCACTATTGAGGCCTAGATTTGTTTAATTTCGTTCAATAACAAACAACATTGGCGTCATTTTAAAGGGGATGCAACCCAACTTTGTGCTATGGGAAATGTTGACCAAACTTTTTGTCCGAAGCTACTTTCAGCAAAACGAACTTTTGATTAAACTTTTTCTCATTTCTGTGACATAAATCATAGTACTCATGTTTAATATGTTCACATTTGCGAATGTTGGCCATTCAAAATTCGCTAAAATGCACGGGGACGCTTCACATTTTTATCCATCCACATTGATATTTTATACTCGACACCTGGTTAATATTACGATCTATCGAACTGTTTATTTACATACATACATGTGTAAACGTAAATGCCTATGCAATTAAAAAATAGGCTTTGAACTACAGTAACTTTATTCAATTGTTGCAATCTGATTTAAGGTCTGACAAATAATAACTACATTTTTGACTGCCAGTATTCATCACAATAAAAATATACGTTTGTGTTATATTAATATTACTAGGCTCTAGCTAAATATAGTTCAGCTAATTGGCAGATATCTTTCTCCTGCTGAAAATAACACAAATATGAGTTACATGTATTACCATTTGGGTGGCATTAGATCACAGTCATATTTCAAAAGGAAAAAAGGGGGAGGGTACTTGTAAAAACAAGCACAGGTTTGCAAAACTCCAATAGTCAAAAAAATATGTAGACAAATAAATATTTGATTAAAGGTTTTGCTTCATGCTCTGTGGAAAAGAATCATTCTTTGTCTCTTCATCGTCTTGTCTGCACTTAGAATAACTGGAATCATTTAACTGATCAGATACCACATGCACAAAATTATTAACATTTTGTAACTATCTTTGACTGTCAATTTTTTTTCGGTCTGGTAAAAGTTGGTTTGGTCTGGTAAATTTTTTTCTATTACCAGCCCGAATGTCCTGTAAAAGTAAAAACACCTTGGGAAACACTGAGATATGCAATTGTTATATAATACCTACAGACAGAGTTACATGTACATGAAGTATTCAGTGTTTTAATGTCTTATTATGTCTCCCCTTCGAACGAAGGGAGACATTGTTTTAGTCTGATTTTTTCTTCCACTTCTGCTTCTTCTCAGCGAAGCTTGTCCGGACCATAACTTTTTTGTCTTTCGAGATAGGTCAGTGATATTTGGTATGTGGGTGCATGACCATAAGGCGGTGTGTCACGCACCGTAATGACCTTCGTGGGACCTTGACCGTTGACCTCAAGGTCAATTGTTTTTTTATTAAATAGTATTTTCTTGTCCGGGCCATAACATTTTTGTCTTTTGAGATAGGTCAATGATATTTGGTATGTGGGTGCATGACCATAAGTCGATGTGTCGCGTACCATAATGACCTTTGATCTCAAGGTCAAATAATTGTTTTTTAAATAGTATTTTCTTGTCCGGGCCATAGCATTTTTGTCTTTCGAGATAGTTCAATGATATTTGGTATGTGGGTGCATGACGATAAGGCGGTGTGTCGCATACTGTAATGACCTTCGTTATACCTTGACCTTTGACCTCAAGGTCAAATAATTGTTTTTTAAATAGTATTTTCTTGTCTGGGCCATAACATTTTAGTCTTTCATGATAGGTCAATGATATTTGGTATGTGGGTGCATGACCATAAGGCGGTGTGTCACATACCGTAATAACCTTCGTTAGACCTTGACCTTTGACCTCAAGGTCAAATAATGGTTTTTTAAATAGTATTTTATTCTCCGGGCCATAACATTTTTGTCTTTCGAGATAGGTTGTTGTACAGATGGCCGCATTAAGGGGAGACATAAGTTTTAGGTATCTAAAACAGTTCTTCCTTGTTATTTCTTGGTTGGTTACTGTACTTGAATAATTGCTTGATGACATTTTCATCAAGTATTTACTTTCAATTATATTGAGTTTCTTCAGAAATGAAGAAACTCTTAAGTTTCTGAAGAAAATCACAGATCATTGACAAGTACCTACCCCCTTCAGAAATAAAGGAACTCTTAAGTTTCTGAAGAAAATCACAGATCATTGACAAGTACCTCAGATATTTTTCTGATATAAATTGAAATCAATTACATCTGGTCTTAAGCTGAACAAAAGCCTGTATCTCATACGACGATCAATTACACCTGGTCTTAAGCTGAACACAAGCTTGTATCTCACAAGACGATCTCTTACACCTGGTCTTAAGCTGAACACAAGCCTGTATCTCATAAGACGATCTCTTACACCTGGTCATAAGCTGAACACAAGCCTGTTTCTCATAAGACGATCTATCATCCTATATACTGGTCATAAGCTGAACACAAGCCTGTATCTCATAAGACGATCTATCATGATCCTATATACTGGTCATAAGCTGAACACAAGCCTGTATCTCATAAGACGATCTATCATCATATATACTGGTCATAAGCTGAATACAAGCCTGTATCTCATAAGACGATCTATCATCCTATATACTGGTCATAAGCTGAACACAAGCCTGTATCTCATAAGACGATCCCTCATCCTATATACTGGTCTTAAGCTGAACACAAGCCTGTATCTCATAAGACAATCTATCATCCTATATACTGGTCTTAAGCTGAACACAAGCCTGCATTTCATAAGACGACCTATCATCCTATATACTGGTCTTAAGCTGAACACAAGCCTGTATCTCATAAGACGATCTATCATCCTATATACTGATCTTAAGCTGAACACAAGCCTGTATTTCATAAGACGACCTATCATCCTATATACTGGTCATAAGCTGAACACAAGCCTGTATCTCATAAGACGACCTATCATCCTATATACTGGTCTTAAGCTGAACACAAGCCTGTATCTCATAAGACGATTCCTCATTCTATATACTGGTCTTAAGCTGAATACAAGCCTGTATCTCATAAGACGACCTATCATCCTATATACTGGAGGGGCCCGGGTGGCTCAATGAGTTAGGTCGCTGGATCTAACAACTCATACAAGCCTATCACCAATACGGCGTGGGTTCGTGCCCGGCTTTGTAAATTACAAAAAAGGGTGCACTCGACTCGCAGCCGCAAGTGATAAAGTTTACCAGTTGCTTGCCAATGGTCGGTGGTTCTCTCCGGGTACTCCGGCTTCCTCCACCACTAAAACTGGTCGCCATGATGTAGCTGAAATATTGTTGAAAATGGCATTAAACACCAAAAATCAATCAATCAATCAATCAATCCTATATACTGGTCTTAAGCTGAACACAAGCCTGTATCTCATAAGACGACCTATCAGCCTATATAAATCCGTTTTATGATATATGAATATTTGATGACATGTATAATGTTAATGTTACATTAATTGTCTGTAATTTTATTTCAGGGGTTCAAAGTGGGATATATTGTGTTTAAAGGTGCTGGTTCAGTAAAGAAAGCTATGAAACTTCCTTATGATGAACCCCTGATTATATCAACTCCAGATAAAGTTGTGTCAACTGGTGTAAGAAGTATGTAATGATGTGCTTTTATTCCCATTAGGAAGAAAATTCTGTCCCATATTTAGCCTGTTCTAAGTTCTTGACACTGTTAACGTTTTTATCTTCAACATTAAAAACAAATGCAGCAAAGATAACAAGAGAAAGTCAAATTGAATTCAAGAGTTAAACCAATGGTTCAAACCATTCTATGTTCATGTGTAGTGGTTTTATATACATGGGTTACAGATGGCAAAAGTAAATACAAAGACAAAAGTGATGTTGTTTGCTGATATGGATCATAGGTATTTAAATCCACTGTCAGTAATATTTTTTGACTCACTGGTAGAACTGTATCCCATCAGGTATGTTTCAGGGTCAGGGTTATGGTGTTTAACACCTCTTTCAACAATATTTCAGTTATATCGTGGCGGTCAGTTTTATTGGTGGAGGAAACTGGAGACCCGGAGAAAACCACTGACCTGCTACAAGTCACTGACAAACTTTATCACATAATGTTGTATCGAGTACACCTCGCCTGAGCGTGATTCGAACTCACAACTTATGTTTCAAAAATAAAGGTACCAGTTGATTTTTATAAAAATTACCTATCCAGTATCTACCCTGTTCCACACCTTACATTAACTGATGATACTACCTATGTGAATATTATAAAAGGATTTTCTCTCAGAAATTACAAACTTACTTGAGCCTAATCATTGTATGAGTAACTAGGTGATTGATACAGGCTTAAATGTGATTCTTGTTTATTGTATGAAAAAAAAGAAAAGAAACACACGTATTTGCAGCTGCAAGTCCTTAAGATTCGTTATGCAGTCTTCGAAATGAAAACTTTTATTTACTGGTCCGAATCAAATTCTTGATTTTATCTTTATATACATTGTAGTTCTTTAAAAAAAAAAAAACAGAAAAATTTACTGGTCCAAACAAAGTTTTACTGGTCTTGGGCCGAAGGACCAGTGCTCATCGTGAGGACTGTTTTATTTTGCTCTCTATGTAAATGAGAAATGTTATTCTATAACAGAATGGTGTGAGGAATATGAAAACAGTCAACTAGATGTGAATCTGTTACAGAAAGAAATAGATAACTATATGGAGAAATATGATAAATATGTGGCAGAGGTCAGTATTATTTTATAGTGATAATTAACAGGTATTTATCAGCTTGCCAGACAGAACAGTAAGCTTTTTTATTTTAATCAATAAAATAATCAGAAATGTCTATGAAAACATAATTTGCCTGTCAAATGACTGCCACTTCATAAGCAATCATCAATAACAATATAGACAGTCTACAAAAGAAATAACATCATGCTAGAAAACATGTAACAAACACATCAAAATCTGTTATCTATATCACAAATAAATTATGGGTGGGAGGGGGAGGGGCTTTACTGTCTGACTGGCAAACTTCGAATGACGAATTCAATTCTTAAAAATTACCGCCTAACTTAATTTGCACGATCTAAACCTGTATACAAATTGTCACCCAACTTTAGCCAATGAAAAACTACTACATAATACTATAAACATTAAACCATGTGTGGTAGTAAACAAATACATGTGCTCTAGTAACATTTGTAAATATATTTACATCAATAGCTGATATTATTATAGTATAAACTGTATCTGTGATGTAATGCTTAGTGTGCTTGCCTCAAGTGTGGTAGATCATTTAGTGGGTTAGAGCCTTAGTGTGCTTGCCTCAAGTGTGGTAGATCATTTAGTGGGTTAGAGCCTTAGTGTGCTTGCCTCAAGTGTGGTAGATCATTTAGTGGGTTAGAGCCTTAGTGTGCTTGCCTCAAGTGTGGTAGATCATTTAGTGGGTTAGAGCCTTAGTTGGGTCAAACTGAAGACAAATGAAATCAACATTTCTGCTACTCCTCTAAGCACACAGTATTAAGAAGTAAGATCAAAGACTGGTTAATTTGTCAAAAGCTGACATTATCATCATCTTTATTGAAATGTAACTTGTTCTTGCCATGATATAGCTGAAAAATTGCTCAATTGCCATTAATCAACATCACTCACTACTTTAAAAAACAAAACAGGTTGTGACCTTCAATGAACCCTAATCCAGAGACCCACCTGTTTATAAATGGTTTGTTAATTATTAGTTAAACCAATTAATAATGGGAGTTTTTCAGTTAGGAGCTTTACATACATTTTCCTGGGGCTGTTCTGGTTGTAGCTGTGATCGTATGGTACTAGTAGTTGGGTTTATAACTATCTATGCAATCAGTGCCTATCACCACTAAATTTGTGAGTTCGAATCCCGCTTAGGTGAGGTATACTCGATACAACATTATGTGATAAAGTTTGTCAGTGACTTGCGGCTGGTTGGCGGTTTTCTCCGGGTACTCTTGATTTTTTCCAGCAATAAAACTGACTGTCATGATATAACTGAAATATTGTTGAAAGTGGCATTAAACACCAGAACCCCAACCCCCATGCATTTTCCAATAAATTTCTGATAAACTCAACACATAAATTATACACTATGAAGAGAACCATGTACTAAGAAACATTTCAGCCAGTGTTGTTTTCTAATGACTGGTTTGAAATACGAAATGATATAAATGTAAAAAGCTAACAGGTAATATCGATGGCAGATGCTAGGTTATGACAATAGCCCATATGGCCATTTAGACCAGATAAGTTAAAGTTTAGGCCATGGTTCATGTTGACTTTTTTCATGATGTATACATGTACATATGATATATATATACATACATTTATTTATTTTGTGCATCAATTTAAGAGTATAGCTCATTCATGCAAAATGAAGGTGAGATTGCCTCTACTCTATATCATTTCCTTGCTTATGTTTGTTTTGTTTATCTTTTATTTAAGGAGAAAACGAAAGCTTTAGAAAATGAAGGCGTTCCTGATGATGAGGGCTGGATAACTGTCACACGTCATAGTAAGAAAAATAAACCCACACCACGTACAGAAGCAATGGAGGCCAAACTTACAGATAAGGAGAAGAAGAAAAAGACAAACATGGTACGTAACGATCTTAATTTTACAGAGCAGTTTGAAAATGTCAAAAATTTAATTTGTGAAATGGTTGAGAAAAAGCAAGAAATCTTTGTAATGTACAAATATCCTGACTTCATTTGAGGTGGAAATTGATCCTAACAAATTATGGGAAAAAAATGAAAATGATAAAATTTGAATATACATGTAACTGCATGTATTTCATTTCCTCAATTTGCTTTGTTGAAATTTAGAGTGAAAATGAAGTGTCATTATATATAATTAATATAAGGGGGAAAATAGTACCAATAAAGATAATATTAAAAAGAAATGGTAGTATTCATATTATTATTATATTTCATCTGGTTATAAAGAATGGAATAAATTTATTTTATATATTTTTTTTAACTATAATTAATTATTTATTCCATGGAAGCTGCTGTCTCCTCCAAGTACAAATTAAAAATAATTTTGTTTGCTCATAAAAGAGTTTTGAGCAGCTTTACAAAATTTATGGTCCTTCGAACATAGAAATTCTTCAGTTTTTGGCTTCAGGCCATATCTGCTAAATGTTTTCTTGATCTTGTATACGACTTCCAAAATGTTGGCAGTTGTGATACGATTACTAGTGTGTTACATTCCTTCTGTTGACACAATACCTGCCTTCATTCTATAACTTATATGTACTTATTCTTCTTATTTTATTTTTTTAGGAATTAAAAAACTTTTACACCTTCCAGTCAAGAGAATCAAAGAGAACAGGTAAGTCTAGTGGAAGTTTCACATAGTTTTCTATCTATACTCCTCAATCCATGTAGAACAAACTTGTAACACTACCTATCCATGTGATGCAAAATTATAGTGTTATTACTTGTAATCTTTAATTTATAATTTTAATTTATTTTATGTATATTCCTCAACCCATGTAGAACAAACTACATTTTGTTTTAATAACATTACCACTCCATGTAGTAAGTGCCAAATTATAACAAAGTCTTACTAAATGGTATTCTTTAATTTCAAATTAAATTTCTTCAGACTGATTAAAATTCTTTTTTTTATATTTATGTTCCCTTGGTAACAATATACTTGTAACTATAATGATAATTTAAAACTCAAGCAGCTTTACTTTAAATTCCTTTTTTTTTTCTTTTCTTTTTCTTTTTTTTTTTTAAACTTTTGAGAACTTCGTATGATGTTTTTATCAACCGGAGACAAGTAGAAATATTTATCTTAAAACATCCTGATTGAAGTTGTTATTTAATTTATATATTTAGCGTGTATACAGGATTTGTTCAATGGTTCTTACACCTTTGGTATATAGTATTGTAGATCATTTGGTGCAATGTCAATGATTGTACATGGTTTATTGTATGCTTCAGTGAACATCATATTGGATGGTTGTAAAAATAAGGTGATTTCACTAGATGAATATTTCACATGCTTGACCTACACTTTGTTTTTTAAAATTCTTATCCATGGCATGCCAATTTTCCTTTATCAATTGTAGTGAGAGATTGTTGTTTAATGACATGTGAACAATTTTTCTACTATATCATAGTGATAACAATTACGAAAACAACTAACTCTCACCTCAAATCATTGAACACTAAAAAAGGCAAGGGATAGGCACAAATATTTGAAGCTGTGCAAAGGCCATTCATGTGTGAACTCTGTTCTGTCATATTTAAAATCAATCAGTTGACTTTATTGTGTTACATAATCCAAATCTAGATCAATACCATTTATGGAAGGGAAGACTCTCTTTTTATACCCCCTGCAAACGTAGTTTGGGAGGTATATAAGAATCGGCCTGTCTGTCTGTCTGTCTGTCTGGACCAACTTCCAAATCTTTTGTCCAATTTTCACCAAACTTTGTGGAATTTAAGATCATGATGTGTGAACTTTGCAGTATAAAGGATATTATTGTCCATTGAGTTTTACCCCTGTTAAGCCTCTTTGGACTTAGAAATTTTGAGACAATTCAATATGCACATTATCATCACTAATTCTCCTACATGATTAATCAGAAGTTCATGAAACTTTGTACATTGCAAGATCCTAATATGAAGATGTGCACATTAGTAGGATATCCCAGTCCAATGAGTTTTACCCCTGTTATGCTTCTTTGGACTTAGAAATTTTGAGACAATTCACCATGCACTTTGTCATAAGTCTCCCACATGCTTAATGAGATGTTTGTGAAGCTTAGTATATTGCGAATTCCTAATATGAAGATGTGCATATTAGTAGTATATCCTGGTCCATTGAGTTTTTCCAGAGTTATGCCCGTTTGGACTTGGAAATTTGATACAATTCACCGTGCATTTTGTCATCACAACTCCTCCCACATGCTTAATGAGATGTTTGTGAAACTTAGTATATTGCAAGATCCTAATATGAAGATGTGCACATTAGTAGCATATCCCGGTCCATTGAATTTTTCTAGAGTTATGCCCAAAACTACGCACTTGTACATCCTTAGATTCTAATGTGCAGTTTCATCATATGCTATTGACCTTGTAAGTGCAATTCTTCTGGCAGTCTATGAAAGTTTATATGTTGTTAGATCCACATGTGCCGATGTTGAAAGGGTGGGTGGGTCCATTGAGTTTTCCCATAATTATGAGTCTAAAAGTTGTGTTCCAAATATGTTTTGGCTCAATTAAGATGAATGGGATGCGCGTGGGGTATTAGTCCCGCGTAGCAGAAAGTTAAGTTATTCCATTTATGTATCAAAGCGGGACTCCTGCATCCAGCAGTACCTCTAGTTTACTCAACCACTGTTGAAAATGAAAGTAAAACATTAACGAGTATCATGGCAGATAAAGCCAAAAAACATAACAAAGACTGAAGATGAGCCATTTTGAAGTTTAAAATAGAAGCATTTCATGCCCATTGTCACATCTGCATAACAGATTTTGGGGTGGCCAAAATGACCTGATCCAGCATTTTTTTCTGAAAAGCACAAACTTATCTAATTGGCAACATGAACTAGTCAATTCAGTCAATCAATCTAGGCTCATTATTACTCTTTGTTGTCAATTTCATTATGCTGGTTCCTCATATTTAATGGATTCAGCAAATTTATGGTATTTTTTTGCTTTTCAAAGGCTTGATTCAGGATTTTTAATGATGGAGTTTAAAGGAACTATGTATTTAGAATTGTCTTCCTTGAAATTCTTTTTATATCTTTTCAGAAATTGCCTCATTAAGGAAAAAGTTTGAGGAGGACAAACAGAGAATAGCAATAATGAAAGCAGCAAGGAAATTTAAGCCTTATTAAACAGACATCTTTATAATATAGATAATAACAGTTTACATGGCATTAAATGTGTATATTATTTTTGTTCAATTATATTTATAATTTATATATATATAGACAAATCTACAGGGGGCGTCGTGGTCCTGATCGTATGGTAGTTGGATTTACAACTACCTATGCAATCAGTGCCTATCTCACTAAAGTTGTGAGTTTTAATCCCACTCATGACGATGTGTACTTGATACATTATGTGATCAAATTTGTCAGTGACTTGCGGCAGGTCGGTGGTTTTCCCCGGGTACTCTAATGTCCTCCACCAATAAAACTGAATGCGATAGCTGAAATATTGTTGAAAGTTGCATTAATCACTATAACCCTAACCCCTACAAATCTACATAAATGACTTTCAAGAATACCCTTATCACATCAAAATAGACATCTCTGACGATAGAATTGTTTATTGAGAAATAACATCAGGAAAACTATAAAACTACAAGCAGATATTGACGCTGCTGCCCGATGGAACTCTGATTGGCTTATGGCCTTCCACCTAGCTGAATGCACTTTTCTTACCATCACATAGAAAGAAAAAAAACATTTAAACACATCGAACTCCATCACCATATTTTAGAACCACTAACATCAGCAAAATATCTTGTCCAACCTAAAATGGAACAATCACTTTGACTGCTTGCCAAGTACAAATGTTGAAATCAAATAACCTGCACATCAATCTACTTTAAGACCAATGCTCGAATAAAGCTGAGGTCAATACAGATACCAATATCAACTGCAATTAGGGTGTTTTTCTGTGTATTATAGTGAAGGACATTTTTATAAATCAACTTGCTTTGTGTAAGTTTTGTACCATAGCCAACTTCATTTTAGTAAGAATACAATATATAACTGGGTCACAACAACGTTATATGACAATAGACTGATGTAGTCAGTGATTGTTGTTTAACAATTTAATTTTTCAGCTATATCATGGCAAGAACAAGTTACATTTCAATAAGATGTTCATGATGGCTGCTTTTTACTAGACTAACACGATTAGTTGGATTTTTAAAGCACTAGCTCACTGAAAGGACAGGTCAGAGATAGACATGTCACACACACCTTATCCAGATTCTGAGCAAACCAGTCTGCTCTTGAGTCTTATTGCTGCATACTTAGTAAAGAAGCAACAAATACCAATTTTATTGGTTTGACCTGTCAGGGACTCGACTTCACAATCTACTGCCGACTCAGATGTATACTTTCAGTATTGTATGTTAATACAACAGATTTCCTCATAAAACTAGACTTCACAATCTACTGCCGACTCAGATGTATACTTTCAGTATTGTATGTTAATACAACAGATTTCCTCATAAAACTAGACTTCACAATCTACTGCAGACTCAGATGTATACTTTTAGTATTGTATGTTTAATACAACAGATTTCCTCATAAAACTAGACTTCACAATCTACTGCCGACTCAGATGTATACTTTCAGTATTGTATGTTTAATACAACAGATTTCCTCATAAAACTAGACTTCACAATCTACTGCCGACTCAGATGTATACTTTCAGTATTGTATGTTTAATACAACAGATTTCCTCATAAAACTAGACTTCACAATCTACTGCCGACTCAGATGTATACTTTCAGTATTGTATGTTTAATACAACAGATTTCCTCATAAAACTAGACTTCACAATCTACTGCCGACTCGGATGTATACTTTCAGTATTGTATGTTAATACAACAGATTTCCTCATAAAACTAG
>MJUT01048106.1:90733-101731 GCA_002080005.1 Gigantidas platifrons | reverse complement strand
TTTATCCATTATGTTATGTATCAAGTTGTCAATTACTGAAGGTAGATACAGGGGTTTATCCATTATGTTATGTGTCAAGTTGTCAATTACTGAAGGTAGATACATGGTTTTATCCATTATGTTATGTATCAAGTTGTCAATTACTGAAGGTAGATACAGGGGTTTATCCATTATGTTATGTATCAAGTTGTCAATTACTGAAGGTAGATACATGGTTTTATCCATTATATTTTGTCAATTACTGAAGGTAGATACATGGATTTATCCATTATGTTATGTATCAAGTTGTCAATTACTGAAGGTAGATACATGGATTTATCCATTATGTTATGTATCAAGTTGTCAGTTACTGAAGGTAGATACATGGTTTTACCCATTATGTTTTGTCAGATACTGAAGGTAGATACATGGTTTTACCCATTATGTTTTGTCAGATATTGAAGGTAGATACATGGATTTATCCATTATGTTATGTATCAAGTTGTCAGTTACTGAAGGTAGATACATGGTTTTACCCATTATGTTTTGTCAGATACTGAAGGTAGATACATGGTTTTACCCATTATGTTTTGTCAGATACTGAAGGTAGATACACGGTTTTACCCATTATGTTTTGTCAGATATTGAAGGTAGATACATGGTTTTACCCATTATGTTTTGTCAGATACTGAAGGTAGATACATGGGTTTTATCCATTATGTTATCTGACCTGAATGTCATTTTGTTGCATTTTTGCATCAAATCTAATAAAGCAAATGTTACCTGTAAATATATCTCAATCTGCAGTGAAAAATATTTCACCTGAATAAAACATTTTTATGCCAGACCCAAGCCAGGAACCAGCATATGTTGTGGTCTTTTTTGTTTTCAAGGATTTTCATTGTTTAAACTTTCTTCTCATAACTATTCACTAAATATGATCTTCACAGTAGGCTTAACTATTATTTATTTAACTGTGATTTTTAAGTTCAACATATGTGTAGATCAGACTAGATAATAACATTACATTACATTTAGAAATATAATGTCATTTTTGTGCAGGGGCCATATTGGTCATGATGTTATGGTAGTTGGATTTATAACTCCCTATGCAATCAGTACCAATCACCACAAACGTTGTGAGTTGAGTCCCACTCAGGCGATACAACATTATGTGATAATGTTTTTCAGTGGTTTTCTCCGGGTACTCCGATTTCCTCCACCAATAAAACTGACCGCCACGATAAAACTGAATTATTGCTAAAAGTGGCATCAAACACCATAAACCAAACCAACCATGTTTGTGCATTTAGACATTATCTGACTAACTCACCTGTTTAGACATTATCTGACTAACTCACCTGTTTAGACATTATCTGACTAACTCACTTGTTTTGTGGCAGTATTTAGACATTATCTGACTAACTCACCTGTTTTGTGGCAGTATTTAGACATTATCTGACTAACTCACAGGGATGCAAATTAACTATTTTTTCCCAGTAGCCAGCTGGGCTACTGACTTCTAATTTCTAGGGGCCCAGCTAAATTTTTAAGGGCCCAGTTTTATTTTTCAGTCGATAAAAAAGAAAAATCTAAACATTCGGACATGAATGAATAATTATTCATTTTAAAAACTCATTTAATCAGGTAATACAAGCTTTTTAAATACTTGTAGCAGTATGAATTTTTATCTTCGTCTGTCTTCCTCTTTTGTGGAGGTTTTATGCCACTGATAAACTTCCACATTTTCTAAACAGGAATTAACTACCTACTTATAATTTAAACCCTAAAAGGGGAACGGGTACGCAAAAAAGGTTTCCAGAGATGTTGAATTAATTTGTGTGATAGATCCAGCAATAATTAAATTTAATCAGGTCTTGTCCTGATCTGACCTTTAAAAAAAAATTCTAATTTTGTTAGGAATGCATTTTTTGTGATGTCAAACTTGTCTATAATGACGTTTGATGGCAATTTAGTAAGTAGTCTTTATGTGACTGTCAGTCGGCATACATATATAATGCACAGTATAGGTATCCAGTTGATGTAATGAATACAGTATATGTAAATATCTGTGTTTACTTATTCCTTTTACTGTATGCTGTATATTATTATGTGTGCAGATTATTGTATTTTAATATATTGTTTTTTATTTATTTGTAAACAAGTAAAATGTAGCAGATAATTTTTATTTCATAGGTTTATAAATTTGAAATATATTCTGTCTATAGTATGGTATAAAATTAACTGTACAAAAGTATCCAATACACATCTATTCTTTTGGAAATTTTTAGGATATCAATTCAAATTGAAAATAAACTAAAATGTACAATTGCAATAGACAAGTTATTCACCTTAGTTTGGATTACAAGTATCAATCAATTTTCATGTAAATACATTTTTCTGTATAGTTATCTAAAAAGATAGCAGATATGGCCAACAATCCGTAGCTCACTGTCCGATCCCGTTCCGAATATTTTACATCAATGTCAACATCTGGTTTACCTACATTTTTTAATTTCAGTTAAGAACATGAATCTGTTGTCATCTTCAATATATAAGCATCTCAAAACAAATTTAATTAAATACAAACAATCTTTGATACCTTTGGAGTGTGGAAGTCACCTGTTTTGTGGCAGTATTTAGACATTATCTGACTAACTCACCTGTTTTGTGGCAGTATTTTGCATAATTCTTTTAATCCATCAGTTTCTAAAAAAAATAAAAATGAATAAATACATAAAGGATTTTTTTGACAACTTGATATAGAATTGTAAATGTTAATCACATTAGATATAATTCTATCCTTTAGATACACAATATACCCAAAAAACTGAACTTTTAATTCAGGGTAAAATGATAAACAATAATTCATTGATATCCCTGGAATGTATGTGGCAACAAGTTTTTGTTTTCATTAACAACTTAAGATGATTGAGTGAGTGAGTGATTGTTGTTTAACAACTCTAGACAAACATTGCTGAGTTAGATTTTTATAGTGCTACCTCACTGAAACAACAATTCACAGGTAGACATGTTGCCCCACTAGAACACATTATTCTGATTTCGAGCCAACCAGTCTTTGCTCTTACTCCTTAATACTGTGTGGTTAGCGAAGAAGCAACAAATACCAATTTCATAGTCTTTGGTTTGACCCGACCGGGACTCGAACTCACAATCTACTGCAATCGAGGCGAGCACTCTATTACACCACCGATGCGGTTAGAGTGAGAGAGTGATCGTTATTTAACAATAAGTTCTCTGAGCAATTTTTCAGCTACATCATGGCAACAAGTTAAATTTCAATAAGATGATGATGTCCACCTTCTCACTCACAAGAACTTGGGAGATTTTTGTTATGTATGTTTGATTGTCATACCACATTGTGTCCATGTTTAAAATTGGATAGTCTAAATCTCATATTCATTTACATCCATATCCTTTTTTACTAATACAAATGTACAATGGCATCTATGTGCTCACTGAAACAACAGTCCAGGGGTAGACATGTTGCTCCACTATTTAAACAGTGTACATATTCTAAGCCAACCAGTCTTGCTCCTTAATGCTGCATGCTTAGCAACAAGATCCAATTTAATTTATTTTTGTTTTGATCCGACTACGGCTCAATCCTGTGATCTACCTAACCCTGAGACCAGCACACTAATCATTACAAGCTCTGTTTGTGAAATTAAATACAAGCTTTACAGTATAATAATAAAAATAGAAAGAAAAAGCTTTGTCTTATTACCTTGATCGATTCTCAAACTATTTGTAACTATGGCAACTTGTAAAACTTGTCCAATTCTTTCTATTAACATGTAGAAATTATCATCGCTAATATTCCAAGTTTGGTGAAACTGTCGGACTGCTGTAGATATGCTTAAAAAGTCTTGCAAATGAAATAAAATTTGATTTAATTCCATACTTTTGTAATGCTGTAGATTTTGGAGTATACACAAATGAAGTTTTGACAAAAGGTTAAATGTTTTAGTTGTTGTATCTACATCTAATTTTTTTTCATGGTTACAGGATGTAACTAAATGTCCCAGAATGCACCATCGGAATAGACCAAAAACAGGACATGAGAAGCTGGACTGGATACGAACAAGTCTGACAGACTCAAAACACAAGCAAGAATCTGTTGCTATCCATTCTGTAATAGCTTCTAGTAGACCAAGAGGAGGAATGTTGTGATTATCTGGAAGAGAAAATAAAAATAGGTTGTCTTACATATCTAAGGCTAAGCTTAAAAAAATAGTTGATTTTCTGTTTTTATACCCACAATTTGAGAAATGAGTAGCTATATGTGTAGGCATTTTTTTCTTCTTAATAAATTCCAAAAAAGACACAATTCCGAGATATAAATAATAAAATTTGTAAACATATAAAAATCTTTTTTTTATATCTGAATAATTTTTTTTGAGGTACAATGTAGGCACCAACACATCTGCTTGGTTTACTTCAATAAGAAAAAACTTGATAAGTTTTTATGACACATTATTTATGTACCATTTCAACTATTACCAAGTCAATCTCATTTTGTGATCTATATACATGTATATACAAAATCCACATTTATCAAACTGTTATTTTACAAGCAGACATATCTTTCTTTCTATTTGGTCATCCGCAAAAATTTCCTTGGACTTGACCAAATCTTTTCAATATGTATGAATACGACAATATTACCAGAATGAATTAGAATGTAATCAGTTGTGCATGTGAATGTTCACATTGATGAGGTAATTTTAAGGTTCAGTTTAACGGGGTATTTCTAAAGGTTGAGTTTAATGAGGTACTTTTATAAAATATCTTATAATCAATGCCCAAAATATATGAGACAACATTTTATTAAAACCAAAGACTGGCATAATTATACTATAGAACGAGTAATGGTGAATTTAACTTTTTGGTTCCATCAGTTAATGGTCCAGTATCTAAAACTTTTTATTTTAATGCAATTAAAGAATGGAATGATTTGCCAATGAATCTTAAAAAATTAAAACAGGAAAACGCCTTTAAAGCTGGTGTAAAAGATTTTTTATTTGAGCTACAGAAAATTCAGTTCCAAAGTGATTTTTTATATTAATATTATATAAATTCGGGTAATTGGGTGGACGTAATAATAAATAATTATATAATTGAAACCTGCCTAAGTCTTGAAATGATCGTTTTATTCTTTACTAAGTTATAAAGTGTATTTACTACTGTGGATCCCATTGGAAATAAGCTATCATGGCTTTATGGGTTATCCAGGGTTAAATATCAACACTTTTTATGATATTTTAAATTCTGATTATTATGATGGTTTTAATTGTCAGCAAATTTTTTTATCTTCTAGTATATATATATGTATTTAATGTAATCTTTTATGGTTCACATTGTGCCATATATGTTGAGTATGTAGATATTTGTGTCTGTTGATATTTAATCGAAATAAATCTATCTATCTATCTATCTATTTTAAAGGTTGAGTTTAATGAGGTAGTTTTAAAGGTTCAGTTTAATGAGATATTTTTAAAGGTTCAGATTAATGAGGTATTTTTAAAGTTCAGTTTCATGAGTATTTTTTAACATTCAATTTCATTTTAAAGGTATTTTTAAGGTTCAGTTTAATGAGGTATTTTTAAAGTTCAGTTTCATGAGGTATTTTTTAAGGTTCAATTTAATGAGGTATTTTTTTAAGGTTCAGTTTAATGAGGTATTTGTTAAGTTTCAGTTTCATGAGGTATCATTTAAGGTTAATTGTCTCTTTTTTTAAAGTACCTTTCAACCCTAAGTTTGTCAGACAAATTACCTGTATATTTGTGATATACATGTATAGTACCTGCCATGCATTTGTCACCATGGTTCTATGTAAAGTGGAAGTCAATAGACAAGAACTGGATTAACACAGACTATGAAGAGGACACCCTTAAAAATATTGTTTGGAACAGCTAAATCATCAATTGTTCAGTTATTTTTTTTCAGGTTAATCTTTTAATCAGTTTTAACTTAACTAAGCAGGTTCCTCATGCAAATAAATCTTATATTCAGAGAAATAAAGATTATGGACAGTTTGAAGGTTGAGACAGGCATTATAACTAGTATCACAGTGAGTTTGGTAGGACAAAGTTGTGATACTAGTGATAATGTACAGTAAAACCTCGTTATAATGCCCCTCGTTTCTTTTGCCACGTCGCTTACCGCCATAAATTTTGTGTGTCCCCTTTTCTAATTTCACCATTGATTCTATAATGCATTTCCCTTGACCTATCGCCAAACCCCTTTATAATGCCAAAATCTGGCTGGACAAATGGTGGCGATATAACGAGGTTTTACTGTATGTCTAGACCTTCTGTAATGTTGTTATAGTTTTTATCTGTAATGTCATAATGTGATTGATGTCACATTGACCTGTAATTTTCTGTATCAGTTGGTTGTTACTGAAAGTATCCCTTTGTGAGAGTAAAGGAAAAGTGTATAAATTACTGATAAAAGCTATATCTATATTCTGTATGCAAATAACTTACCGTTAAAATAAAAAATTGTTACTGCTGCCGATATAAAATTGCATGTAAACAATGGTGACACTCTGGGTAGACCTAGAAACGATTCACTGACATTAGGATACAGAAGACAAAATTCTTCAACAATACCATGTGCAAGCTTACACACACCATCACTATGACAACCTTGTTCCTACATAAATAGAAAGCATACAATAATTTTCTTTTCTTCTATTTTATTTCAAAACTTAAACTAAACATGCATGTACATTGTACATTTGTATATTGAAAATACTGTTAATAACAATACATTACTGTCTATTTTGGGTGGGTTTGTGGTTTTCTGCCGGTACTCCGGTTTCCTCCACCAATAAAACTAACCGCCACAATGTAACTGAAATATTGTTGAAAGTGGCATTAAGCACCATAATCCTAACCCCTGTCTATTTTGGAATATTGGTCAATATTTTATCAACTTTATGTACAAGTATTATAAGTCTATGAAGAGTATATACATTTATATCATTGCTTTTCGTGATATATGAATGATTGTTTCAAGAGGTCGCAAAGATGAGCCATGGGTTATCAATGATGGCAAATAATTCATTACCATGGTATATATGCAAAAAAAATATTTGATATGTTATTATGCGTCGTCAAATTACCAAGATATATAGACTATGATACATCTGTGTATGTGTTAAGTTGCTCAAACAATTTACTTTGAAATAATATATAGAAACTTAAATAAGATAAAAATACCTGCATCCATAGAGCAGTACAATCTAGAACAGCTCCACTTTTAACTGATAATGCTAAAGACACCAATTTTGTCAGTAAATTTGTTTTTATAATGTCATGTTTGCCACCAAATATTACATTAAACAGACTATATCTAGATCCCTGTGATATGTCATCTAAAGCTGTACATAACATCTCTAACAAATGGAGTTCCTGCATAGCATTCAATCTCTGTAATAAATATGTAAAACATACAGCTTTAAAGAATGGAACTATGGTAGAAATTAGAAAATATACAATAACTTATTAGTTAAAAAATATACCAGAATTTTATACTATAGGATAATATGCTTTAACTTTCAAAGAGCATCTTTTACTATAATAAGCCTACAGAGAATGTGCTAATAATAGACATACAGTCAATACAGACTTACAATAGTTAGTCATGAAAACAATTCTCACAGATTTATAGTCTAGAAAATAATCCACACAAATTTATGGACTACACATACTAATACTACTCATACAATGTATGTTGTGGTTCTTCTTTTTTTGCTTTGTATACAGTGAGCTAAAGGAGAGGTGATTGTTCGCCTTGTTGATATTGGTGGAATTGTCGACCATTGATGTTTAACCTTTTTTTTTAATATTCCAAAAAATATCATATCTCTATGAGTATGTTAATTTATCTTCATGTGTTCATTCTTTTTTAAAAGACATCCTCATCCTGTTACCAATGAGGTAAAGTTTCCATGCCAAAAACAATGTGTAATTCTACGCCCATCTTTAAAGACAAAATTTATTAGGAACCAGTTAACACTTGGTAGTATTTGCCAGATACAAATGTACTTTTGTTTGCATAACTAAATATGATTTCTTAAAGTATTTATTAAAATATACCCTCTTGCCCCGTTGATTTTGAAAACTAAATAAAATAAAATCTTTGGAGACTTCTTGCGCCAAATTTTCTGGTGCCCCAGATAATCCAGGTAATGAGCCATGGTCAGTAGTTGTGAAACAGGAAACCAGATAATTTATTGCTTGTTTTGAACATTCTGGAAAATCAAGCACTCGTAACTTTTGCAAAATCTTTGCTGTCATTGTTTCTCTGTAAATATAAAATATAAGCACTCCATTATTTATTTGCCAGTAGTTTATTGTGTTGGCATTAGTACTACGAAATCGACAAAAAAATACATTTATTTGGCAGATGACCATCTAAGGAATATTCAAGCTACTTTTCTGTCAAATGGTGCCATGGTTTCAGAAATATAAAACTTTAATATTATCCATAACTTGGCTTAAGGATTCTTTTTACTTGTCTTGTGATCGCCGACATTTCGGCTTTCCGATAAAAAAAAATTAAAAAAATCTCTGTAAGGTATCATTCAATGATTATTAATGCAGAATTTGGGTTCAATCATTTTTTTTATTTCTAGATAAAAATAAAATATTTATTTTGCCACATACGTGTACACATAGAAAATGATAGTCCTATGTTA
Source organism: Gigantidas platifrons (assembly GCA_002080005.1). Classification (NCBI taxonomy): domain Eukaryota; kingdom Metazoa; phylum Mollusca; class Bivalvia; order Mytilida; family Modiolidae; genus Gigantidas; species Gigantidas platifrons. The sequence continues at coordinate 93,021 of MJUT01048106.1, read as the reverse complement.
AACTTTGTTGTAGTGCAAGTGGTGGTCATCTTTGATTTCTGAATTGCCACAAAAAAACTGACTATCCAAGGAACATTCCATCCAATTTTACTGTCAAATTATTCAATGGTTTTATACATAGAATATAAACTTCAAATTATTTTTCTCATTGGGTGCAATGTTGAAACCTTGTCATACTGTGCAGGCCATCTTGGATTTCTGATTGGCAACAAAAATAACAAGATTATAGAGGGTCATATATGCACGGAACATTCATACCATGCAACAATTCCAGGACACATGGTTTTGTGAAATAATATTGTTATGATTTGAAGCTAATCAGAAAGCATACATGTAACTGGCCAAGACACCATGTTAAATTTTGAATGAGATGAAACTCAAATATATTTTATTAATAAATGTTAATAACCATCCACATGACAAGTAACATTTTTCATGAGCAACACACTCAAACAAAAAGCTTATCATCAATGTGCAAAAAAACATACTTATTTTTCAATGGGTTGCACATTAATAGTGAACGTTTTCATTGGACTGCTCAATGATAGTCCGAGATTCCTCTGCCGTTCGACGACTATTTACATCTTGCTGTTGTCGTTGAACGTCAGAGCGCTTGCCATAAGCAAAACAGCAGATTTTCCTCCGCATCTCAACGGTGGCACATTTCCACGTTTTGTGGCCATCAGATTTTATTTTCTATCCAAAACCATGATATAAATCGCTTCACCAATCATTTTTGTATTCATTCATAACCATCTTACCCTCAGAGAGTGGTGTTACACTCGATTACAGCATGTTTTTTCCTTACGCCCGATGATTTTGTCATTTCACTGCCATTTTTGTAATGTGAACTCGCGATACTAACTAAAAGATGACAGCAACGCATTGCATGATGGGAGCTACTAAATGCAGCACGCCAAATTAGCATACATAAACAAACAAACAAGACGATATAAAGCGCATTCTGCAGGACAAACAAAGGAAATAATACAAAATATGTTGGATAGAAAAAATTCATTTGGCAGGGTTATCCATGGGCTTCGGAAAGAGCATGTGTTACGTTTCCCTCTAATTTGGACACGGTCAGATCATATATCATATATATGCAAATCATCTCCCATGATACATTGCGGTAATCGTAGTTCTCTCGAAGTCACGTGACAAATATTCCAAAATGTCAGTGTTCAAAATGACGAAATCATATGGTCTGGGGAAATCGTGCTGCAATGGAGTGTAACACCACTCTCTGAGGGTAAGATGGTTATGAATGAATAGAAAAATGATTGGTGAAGTGATTTATATAAGGGTTTCGGATAGAAAATAAAATTTGATAGCCAAAAACGTGGAAATGTGACAGTTGAAATGCTGAGGAAAATCCGCTGTTTTCATTATGGAGAGCCCTCTGATGTCCCACGGCTACAGCAAGTTCTAAATAAGCCGTCGGACGGCAGAGGAATCTCGGACTACTCAATGATAGCACTAATCTTGTTGAGACCTCATATTTGGTACTCGGTCCTGCTTTCTGTTTTCATCTCTGGTCAAGTGAAAATTCAATTCAATTCAAAGTTTTATTTAGAGTCGATACATAGTATACATCACAGGCACTTGTCTCAAAAACAATTACCCCCCTACTCCTTTACATAACACAAGGTTCTTATGTTTACAGAAAAATAATTTCGACCGGCTCATCAATTTCGCGATTTTTTCGATCAGTCTACAACGCTCCTGTTTTGGGACATACAGTGTACATAGCCTTTATCTACAAAAGCATGTATAACACACCTACAAAAAATGTACCTCAGCTGGCTATCAACAACTTCACAGCCCATTTGAAAGACGTCAGACCTACCATCATCTTAATCTCACAACGAAATGGAAATGTATGAATTTTCCCACTTTTGTTAACATACAGGTTTCTTGCCCTTTTCATTGGATCTCATGAAAAGCCTAGAGAAACTCGAACATATTGGATTTTTGTTGTTTGTATAAATAGAAACTCAAATGAATTTGCAAACCCATGTAACAACTAACTAGACATAATATCAACAATCTTTTTGCACAATTATATTAAGAATAATCATTTGTTTTTAGAGAATTCATCAGATTTTTTTGACGTTTATTTCATTTATTCATTCAGTGCGATCATGCGACCTACATTTGTAGCTATTTCCATTTCGTTGTGAGATTAAGATGATGGTAGGTCTGACGTCTTTGAAATGGGCTGTGACGTTGTTGATAGACAGCTGAGATAGGTGTGTTATACATGCTTTTGTAGATAAATCAATGTA
>MJUT01048106.1:34985-48073 GCA_002080005.1 Gigantidas platifrons | reverse complement strand
TTGGAGATCACTGTTATTTCATCTATTTGGTTTTTCTGTGTTTCATTGATGTTGTTTGTCTTTGGAGATCACTGTTATTTCATCTATTTGGTTTTTCTGCATTTCATTGATGTTGTTTGTCTTTGTAGATCACTGTTATTTCGTCTATTTGGTTTTTCTGTGTTTCATTGATGTTGTTTGTCTTTGGAGATCACTGTTATTTCATCTATTTGGTTTTTCTGCATTTCATTGATGTTGTTTGTCTTTGGAGATCACTGTTATTTCGTCTATTTGGTTTTTCTGCATTTCATTGATGTTGTTTGTCTTTGGAAATCACTGTTATTTCGTCTCTTTGGTTTTTCTGTTCTTCATTGATGTTGTTTGTTCGTCAGAACTATAAAGTGTTGTACTGTTCCCTCCAATTGACAAATTACATTTTGAAGTAATAATAACCTTTAACTTCTATCTTAAGCTTGAGTGAGTGATTGATTGTTGTTTAATGTCATTTCAGCAATTTTTCAGCTATATCAAGGTGAGAACAAGTTAATTCTCAACGAGACGATGAGGTTCGCTTTATACTAGACCAACACGCTGAGTTGGATTTTTATAGTGCTAGCTCACTGAAACAACAGTCTGCGAGTAGACATGTCACTCCACTCCGCATCTCGGATACATTATTCTGATTCCGAGCCATCCAGTCTTTTCTCTTTCTCCTTATTGCTGCGTGCTTAGCAGAGAAGCAACAAATACCAATTTCATAGTCTTTGGTTTGACACGACTGGGGCTCAAACCCATGATCTACCACACTCGAGGCGAGCATGCTAACCATTATGCCACTGACGGGTTCTTTATCTTGAAGAAACATTGATTGATCTTTAACAAATAAATAAAAAATGACGAACTGTGACAATTAATTAATGTCCATGCTTACCTTGGTTTATAACTAGACAGATTTCCCTGTAATGCAAACAGAAGTAGATGTTGAAGGTCAAGGAGAAATAAGGGAGGTAATTCTGAGAATGTCAAATCTTGTGACATTTGCCTACTGTGTTGAAACTTCAATTCATCCAATAGCAAGTACACTTTAGGTTTGTCCTGTAATAAAGATAAGGAAATTTATTATAAATGACTGCCCATTTTTCATTTCTGTATCAGCATTCATACATCTTACATATTTCATATTAAAATGAGATGCTGAATTAGATCACACATTTTCAGATTGAGTGTCATGTTGATTTTCTCTGACTTTTTCTGTCATGTTTGTACCCATATCGTTATTCAGCTAGAAAACCACCTGTTACTCATGCACAGTTTTGATCAATCAAGTCTTTTATGAGGTTATAAATAATGCCCTGTCTTGGTGGCCATCAAATATTTCTGATTAACAGAAAAAATGAAAACTTTGTAAAGGAACATACAATGACTATTCATGTAGAGTTTGAGTTCAATCAATCTAATTTCTGAGAAAAATAATTATTCATTTTCCCATGGGGTCCTATGTTAAAACTTTGTCCTGTCATCTTGGATTTCCAATCAACAAGTAAAATACAAACTTTATACAGGGTCATGTAAGGAAAACTCCTACAATAATACAAACTTTATACAGGGTCATGCAAGGAAGACTACAATGTAACATTTTCTACTACCATTATATATGTGGTATCTAAGAAGAGATTCAAAGTTAGCTTATCAGAAAGCAGAATTTATCATAGCAGCCATGTTGAATTTCATAATGGAACAAAACTCAAATATAATGTTATGGAAACCCAAGTAGCAGCTTTGTCAAGATTGGATACATTTGTTCTATTGAGAAAAATGATTGAAGCAAGAAAAGTTTATAGATAACAGATGACAAATTACTGTTAACACACAGTGATGACAATACATTACATAAACATTTGGTGCTAGTGATCTCATAATTTATATTTAACAATCTAGTCAAACCTGTATTAAATGGTCACCTCTGGAGCAAAGAAAAAGTGGCTTTATAAGACAGGTGACTTTTTTAAAAGAGGTTTGATTCATATGAAATTTTCTATAAATGACAAGAAAAAAATGACTTACAGGTGACTGCATGGGCAGATCTGACTGTATATAGTATTCAAGTTTTTATATATGTACGACGCACATTTCATTTCTATGGAATACAATGTAGTCCTAAAATATTGCTGCACATTTATTTTTGCTCACATTTTTTCTATAAATATATAGAGAAACCTACCATACTGGCTTTCTTTCTATCTCTCATAAGCTGTTTGTACTGAGCTAATTCATCTAAAGGCTTACTCTGAACTTGATCAACTCCAGCCATCTTTGACTTTTTGGATGGACCTGATTCTTCTTCAGAATCTTCCATTTCCTTTTTAACCTGAAAAATAAAAAGATTTACTTAAAAATGATGAAAATACATATATATAGCTTAGAATATTAAATAATTATTACACTAAAGTGATTAAGATACAGCTTCCTTTGTTAAATAATTATTACATTTATACTCTGTGTCACTGAGTTTCAAGTCTGTTGGAAATGAAAACTAGCTACTGTATTATATCAGCTGAATGATTAATTTTTCTGCATTTTAACTTTCACAATGACATATCCTTCATTTAAATCTTTTGAATGTACAGGTTTTATCCGTGTGTCTGTCATAGATGATTTAACATGGAGTTGTCAGTGATTCTCTATACTAAAAGTGTAACCTGTTAGGCTGTTTGCATTTGGTTGGATGTTCTCAGAACTCTGCTTAATGTCAACGGTAGATAAATGGAAGCCAAAAGATTGGCAGACGATAGTTAAAGACAACATTGTCATATCACCAACATCAGATAAAAAGATAGTTCTTATTGAAAATGTAGAGGCCAATTTAATAAAAAGAGGTAAAATACAGAGCATCTCTTTATAAACAAAGATGGTGACCATGTAATGTTAAATCTCCATAGAGAAAGTCAAGGATGTATTCATTCATTCAAATTGTCAAGGGAGACTATAAAGCATGGACCAATTAGTATTTGATTTTCAATGTTAAGAAAGGGTAAATAAGCATATAAAAGATAAGTGCCATATTTTGAAAATGAAGATACAACTTAAATAGAATTCAAGCTAAATCACCCCACTGCAAAATTCCTACCGTAAAAATCTGCCAAACATTTAATAAAATGAAAAGAAGAAATTAATTTGATTATAAAATTGAAATATATCTAAACACAATGATTTTACTCTATGTTTCATATAAAACCATGTTTGATAATAAAAAAAAACATCCTGAAGTAATTGTTTTTTATAAGTAGAAAACATTGAAAAATATAATGAAAATGGAATTTCAATATAGAAAACATCCATAAAAATAGAAAAGGTACATACTTTTCTATACGAACTGTCATAATTACTACAATGTAAAATTATATGCAATTCCCAGTTACAATCCTCAATTTAATTTTACTTTGTTAAATATGCTTCTTTTTATTGATGTTCTGAATAAAAAATACACAAGATGTTTTCATTAAAAAAGCATGAGAGATCTGAACATGATTACTTCCTTTTGTTTGCTTTTATTATAGTTAAACTTGGATTCAATACTTTTGTATGATACATTATTGTTTGTAAATCATTTTGAGAATCTTAAAACAAAATATCTTTCAAACTTAATCATATTTTGTGTATCTTTATGGTGTTTTAATTATATACATTGTATATAATATAATTGTCGAAATATTGGCCGTTCATACTTGTGTCCAGCTTGTGTAAGCTTATGGCTTCACAACAAGTTTTAAGTGCAATATCAAGAATTTGCATCATTGGCTTGGGTCTCCTTGATATACTTCAGATAGGAGCTGGAGAAGACCTTTGTCTTAAAAAAACAACTAATCAACTCGTCGCTAATTATTACAAAGAAATGCTTGATTAAAAGAAGAAATTAATTATCACAAGTACACAAATAATTACCCTCACTTATCAACATAATTAAAAGACGAAATTAATTATCACAAGTACACAAATACTATAATCATAATTTTTTGTCATTAATTACGACAGCAAAATTGCAATCATATTTTTTAATCAGAATGTCATCGTCAAAACCCTTAAGGATTGATCTCAATTTGTTTTGGTTCATGAAGAAATAAACTCAAAAATGTGGTACACACTGTGTAACGTAACCCGTGAAGCTGGTTATGCAAGGGTGTGTACCACATTTTTGAGTTTATTTCGAATGCACAGAACAAAAAATTGTGATCAATTCTTATAAATTAATTCCTAATTAATTTGTTTTCTTGTCCTAAAAATATTTTTATGGAATAATTGCTTAAAAAGAATCAAAATAAAAATTTTCCCAATTGAGACCCCAACATGTGACTTCCGGTATAAAATTTCATCTATGACATGATGGATAAAAAATTCTAACCAATCAAATTCAAGCATTTGCTACAAATTTATTTATATAATAATAATTATAATAATTATCTATAAAATATTGAGGTTATTTTGTTTTATGTGGGGGTGATTTTGAAGTGGAGCAATCTAGCTAAATGTGGGGTGTTTTTGCAATGGGGTGATCTTGTTAAATGTGGGGGCAATATTGCAGTGGTGTAATCTTGTTAATTGTGGGGGAAATTTGACCATGTATGCTTCTTTTGTAGTAGTAGTAGTAATGATAAATAATAATTTAATATGGATTGATGATATACCGCATCGGTTAACATGCTCATCTCGAGTGCGGTAGATCTTGGGTGCCTTGGTCGGGTCAAACCAAACTCCCAAATATTATAAAATCGCTATTTGTTGCTTCTCCGTTAAGCAGGCAGCATTAGGGAGCAAGTGCAAAGACTGGTTGGTTCAGAATCAGAATAATGTGTCAGAGTGTAGAGACATGTCTACACGCTGAATTGGCATTAAACAACAATCACTCAATCACTCTTAATCTTGGACTAAAGATAAAAAATGTATTCGATAAAATATGGATTGAAGAAATATGATACTATCTTGGGAAGGCTATAACTTCCAACTGTCTATTGCTTAAAGTAAAATGTACACGTACAGTACTGTCAATAACTCACACACATGACATGTGCGACAATGATAAGTAGAAAATCTACGCGAGTGATATTATTTAATTAGCAAAGAAGGTACAAATATTTGGAAATATTTCCATAGAAATTGAAGATGTGAAGATGTGAAAGGAGGTTATGTTTTGCATTACATTCTACAAGATACAGATCGCTGAATATTAAGAAAGGAAAATACTGATTGATGTACATGGTGGATGCTACAGTGCAATTAATATTTGATCATGGTGATGAACTTTTACTTCTTTTTTTTTGTGTGCAAATATGTAGAGATAGTTAACCAACGTCCATTAAATAGAATGGACTTTTAGATTTTAACATTGGATTTAATTTAATTTAATTTTATAAGTCATTACTGTATATATGGCACGAATTTTAATGTATGCACGGATATATGTGGTGGTAGGGAATGTATATATTCTGGATGGTGGAGGACATTACATCACACAACACAACATAGCACAAGAAAACAGCACACCACTAGATGGGGTTGCCTGTAAAGGGCGGAAGAAGAGTTGGCGGTAAGGTAAGGTAAGTGGGACAGGAACAGAATTTGATAACCTCTTCAATCTCTTTTGCTAGCTGCAAAAAGGCTTTGGCTTTCCTTTTCTTCGACTCGCTTCGCTTTTCTTTTTTAGAAAGTGTCTCCATATTCTCAGGGGATCTTATGGACTCGGGGAAGGAACCACGGAGAAAAATAATCAATGTTGAAATTGTTTTCACATAAGAAAACAAAATTAATCCTATAATAAACGCATTTACGACTACGATGCGCACATTGTAAACAAAACGTTTCATTGAATGTGATGATCTATTTTTAGGCGGAAGATTTGAACAGCATGAAAACAACTAAACAACTTGCAAGGTTTAGATACTTGTGAAACTAACTTCATTTTTTATCCCCCTCGCGATAGCGGTGAGGGGATATATTAATAGCGGCCGTCTGTCCGGCTGTCTGTCTGTCTGTCTGTCCATCCATCACACTTTCTTGTTTACGCGATAACTTGAGTAAACATGGATAAATTTGAATAATTTTTTGCGTGTGGCTTGTAAATATCATTGTCTTGGATGGGTTCTTACAGGGAAATATTTGAAGCAAGGGTTTTGGGGGAAAATTTTAATTTTTGGTTGAAAAATCAACAATTTTGAGAATTGAGTCTTGTTTACGCGATAACTTGAGTAAACATGGATAGATTTGAATAATTTTTTGCATGTAGCTTGTAATTATCATTATCTTGGATTGGTTCTAACATGGAAATATTTGAAGTAACTGTTTTGGGGGAAAATGTTAGTTTTTGGTTGAAAAATCACCAATTTTGAGAATTGTGTCTTGTTTATAATTATGTGATAACTTTAGTAAACATGGATAGATTTGAATAATCTTTGCATGTGACTTGTAAGTATGTTATACATTTAAGCCTGCAAGGCTGCTTTCTATAACAGTGCTCCAGCTAGAATTTGAAAGGGGCAGGGTGCCAGCAAAGGGCAGGACATTTTTTAATGATAAGAAGGGCACTTAGAGAACTTTTTGTGCTTTTGTTTTAAATTGTATTGGTTTGTAATGGGTTTTTTCCCAGCATATAATATAAAGACGCATCAATTATCTAAACAATTTTATTATGAAGTCAATGGCAAATGTATTTCATTAAATAACATTCATTACATTATAGTAAAGAGACATACGACATGCAGCACTAACAAAGTCAACTTCAGCACTAGTTTTTTAAAATAAAATGTTCCTTAACACATGGTGTTTAGTCTTCTGTTTTTTTTGTCTGGAAGAAGTTGGTGACTGTAGGTTGTAGGACATGTTCCAACATTGTCTTGTCACAGTTGAGTTTGATGTTCAACGGGTGGTTCAGTGTTTTTGTCTTGATGCTGCTCCTGTGACTGGTTTTAATCAACTTCAAACATTTATTTCCAGTTACGGTATATACAAACGAATATGCAAAGAGTCAATAAAAAGTTATTTTTAACTGCAAGGCTGCTTTCTATATTTATAATAAATATTTCAAACTAAATATTATGCAAGTGCGGGAGGATACGTCGCACATTCATGCACTAGGTGGTTCTTTTATTTTATAATAAGTTGTACTATGTTGAGTATTTTTTTTATTAAGAGCAGATGCAACCTGATAAATTAAATGTACCAAACTCATAGTCCCACCCAAACAAACAAAAACAACAATTCAGTCATAATTGCATTCTCCACAACCACACCCTAGCAGTGCTAGTAGCACAATGGTTCGTTTAGTGTGATTTGTGGGCGTATATACTATCAACGGGAGGTCATTTGGTATTTTGTGTTGGAAAATGACCTCCCATTGATAGTATACGTCACGTAAAGTTGTGCACAAATACGACAGAAAGTATCACAGAGGCGGACATAGTGGCTGAGTAAGCCAGCGTCCACAGTAGTTCCTATGGTATCCTATGATACAAATCACACTAAACGAATCCTGTGGCTGTGCACCTTAGAGTCAGTAGGCTAGTCCGAGATTCCTCTGCCATCCGACGGCTTATTTAGGACTAGTAGAGGCTAGAGCCTAGAATCAGTAACACTAACGACAGTAACGTTTGCCAAATTTCTATGCACCACAATCGTATTGTAGGTATAATCGTAGACTTATGATTTATGATACAATGTAAGTTTAGTGAAACAGTAATCTGGCTCTCTGAGTAGCGACTGGCACCCCCACTATGAGTCGCCCCAATGCAACGAATGAAAAATTCAGAAAAGTTTACCCCGAGTGACATGGTATTTTCTGCGGGGCTATATAAAGAGACCCGCGTAAAACTGCTTTGAATATATGCAAATTATATAGTAGGGATGATCAAATCAATCATATATTGGCATTAAATAATATTAGAAACCCATTTTCATCGTCAAAACAGAATTCGAAATGGAAATTAAATTTTTAAAATATGATTTAGGTCGTATACATGTATGCTGGATCAATGTTTATTTTTAACAAATTCCACATCATTTTAACATAAATATAAAGTTATTTCTATCATTTCCCCCATTGACAATTTATTTCACAAAAATAAAGGTGATGTCGATATCAATTCAAAGGGAGATAATTCTGCAGAAAAATTACATTCTCCATCTTCCGATTGTTTACACTACAAACTGAGAGCTATCTTTATTGGTAATTAGTCTTAAAGGGTCAATATAATACTTCGTTAACAATACATGAAATAAATATACAGGTATAACCAAGGATTTATATAGTAGGATGGTAAATGCTTTACTTGTACTATTGTTGTAATGTTTGATTTTAACATTGTATTTTCTTTTACAGAGAATTAGGTATAATTAGAAAGAAAACCTGTTCAAACAAAACAGACAAAGTACATATTTCTAGTAAGTTTAACAATGTTATGATTACTTGTATATGTAGGCTAGCAAACTTGGTTCACTTATAATGCTGTCATGGATAGATTTATCATTTACACTAAAGAGCATGTGTCTTTTACACTTTCCACTTGCATACAGTGTCCATCCATAAGTCATACAGTACTATGCCTATGACAGACAATCCTGTACAGTGATTGCTTTAAATCTATCAATAGACAAAACTTTTTAAGAAAGATTTAGTTCATGATTGACAAATGGAAGTAGATGTATTTAAAAAAAACAGTTAGATGTGTCAATTGTATTCTTGTAATAAAACAGTTATATTTAGCTGAATGGGGAGAAAGTTGAACTTGGAAATTTGATGAAGGGCAGGTATGAATGTCCATTGTTCTAGGATCAATTATCTTCAAGTCGTCAAAGTATAATGTATTTGCCATGATAGATTTCTGTATTTTCAAACTATACTTGTAGGTTCTCCTGTAAACTTTGGGGAATTCAAAATGCTAGTCATATTCTTGTGTTACTTGTTTATACATGTCTTGTGCACTTTCAATTTCAGAGCAGCCATTCTCTTTCTTGGTAGTTTTAGATTTTGAGTCAACATGTTGGCAGGATGGTAAATTCAGAACTCAAGAGATAAGTAAGTACATGTAGATGTTGTCATTTGTAAATTTATAGAACATTTATCTTAAGAGAAGAAAATGTGTCCATTATGTCATAGTTGCACTCACTTCCAGCTAAAGAAAACAGCTGCACAACTCAAGAACAGTGAAAGTGTTTAAAGTCAAAAATCAAACATGGCTAATCTTTTATGGTTCCTCATAATCTTATGTATAAATTTCAATTTTCAAATAATTGGCTAAAGAGGAACATAAGTTATATTATTGAACAGAAACGTGAGAAATAAGTATTTTACATGACATCGAGGAACATAACATTAACTACAGAACTGTAGGAACATAACATTAACTACAGAACTGTAGGAACATAACATTAACTACAGAACTGTAGGAGCATAAAAATATTCATAGAATACATTGTGTTGTGGCAGACGGAGTTGGCAATGGTTTTGTTTATGACATCTGTTTTCATGGAATATTGAGCTATCAAGAAGGAGAGGGTTGGGATCCCAATAACCTGTTTAAAATGGCTGCCTCATTGTTGTGCCTCTTGTATATTCCATGGCAGGACCCAAAATTCAAATGCCTTGTGTCATGGTCTTTTTTTTTTTTAAATATGATTACGACCACGACAGCCCCCTTTTCACATTTTAAAACAATATCTTTCTTTGCAGTTGAATTTCCTGCAGTTTTGTTGAATACCTTGACAGGAGAGATAGAAAGTGAGTTTCAGTTTTATGTACAACCACAGGAACAACCAGTCCTTAGTGAGTTCTGTAAACAGCTTACTGGAATCACCCAGGTGAGTGATTATGTTAACAAATAACACTTGTAAACAACTTACAGGAATCACCCAGATGAGTGATTATGCTAACAAATAACACTTGTAAACAACTTACAGGAATCACCCAGGTGAGTGATTATCAGTGGTTGGGATTACCACGCACCCCACGCCATATTCGCTATACCCGACGAAATGCTGCATTTCCACATAAAAACTCCGTGTCATACGCGCACATTCGTTTTCTGATGAAGTCAGACGTACATACAGCCGAACCATTCTGTCAAGACTGCACAGACATGTATTTTCCTTTAGTTTAACTCTGAGAACGAACGTAAACAAATCCATGTTGATGCCAAAGTCATTTTTCATTTGAGGGTCGCTAAGAATGGGGAGGGTAACTAGTATTAAAACCTTGAATTATTCTCAGTCACAGCGGCGTTTTAAAATATGCGTTTGTGGCTTAAGTATTTACAAGCATTTTTTAAACTGAAAGTGAAAATGCCCCCAAAGAAAATTCTTAAATCAGGGCCAGGACAATTGAAAGTTAATTTTATAAAGCCAAAGGAAAACAAAACTAATTGTTACTAAACAAAGGAACAGACGTTCTCCTGAATTATGTGACAAACTATTGAGAGTAAAATTGTGAGGCAAAGTTAATTTTGATGAAGGTTTGGACAAATACCACAAACTAAAAAATAGAAAAGGAAAACAAAATTGACAATTGTTGCAAATACTTTATTACATGTATTAAAGTTTGTTAAACATTTTTATTCTACATTATTTTTCACTCTGGATTTCGGCGTATAGTTCTGTCATTATGGCCCATTCATATAAAAAAATGTCCCATTGACAAGGAAGGAAAGGGGGCCATAGTCCCATTGAAAAAAATTTAATCCCAATCACTGGATTATGTAAGCAAATAATGCTTGTAAACAGCTTACTGGAATCACCCAGGTGAGTGATTATGTTAGCAAATAACACTTGTAAACAGCTTATTGGAATCACCCAGGTGAGTGATTATGTTAGCAAATAACACTTGTAAACAGGTTATTGGAATCACCCAGGTGAGTGATTATGTTAGCAAATAACACTTGTAAACAGCTTACTGGAATCACCCAGGTGAGTGATTATGTTAGCAAATAACACTTGTGTATGATCTTTCACATAGATAAAGTTTATGAGTGATTCTGCATAGAAATAGGGGTTTTGTGGGTGATTCTAATAATAAATAAAGCTTGTGAGTGAATATATGCACAGACCACAGAAATAAGACTTATGAGTAATTCTGCACAGAAAAAGAAAAAAACTTGAGTGTGATTCCGAAAAGAAATAAAGCTTGTGAGTGATTCTGGACACAAATAGTGCTGGAGTGATTCTGGACACCAATAGTGCTGGCGTGATTCTGGACACAAATAGTGCTGGAGTGATTCTGGACACAAATAGTGCTGGAGTGATTCTGGACACAAATAGTGCTGGAGTGATTCTGGACACAAATAGTGCTGGAGTGATTCTGGACACAAATAGTGCTGGAGTGATTCTGGACAGGAATATGTTTAGGTGTGATTATGCACAGAAATAACATGTGTGAGTTATTCCACACAAGAACAACATGGATACATGGGAACAACTTGTATCAATATTTTGAAGAAAAAAAACATCGATTTCAAGTAAAGAGTGTTGTGTGGACAATCATATATATAACATTATAAAATTTGTAACGTTTCTATGTATTTTATGAAAATGTCATTATGTAACTTTACACTGAATTACATGTATGCTGAATAAAACTGAAACGTTTGAATTTTTTTTTTTTAGAGTATTCCAATAAGTTGTTTCCATGGACACCAATAGTATAATTTAGCATGAATTTGGGAGAACACACTCTACAATATATATTTGTATTGTTTTTTTCAGGAACAAGTTGATGATGGCATACCATTACATTTATGTATTAGAAAGTTTGCACGTTGGCTGGAAGGTTTAAAAGACAGTAAAGGTGTTGTGTTTACACAAACAGCGGAAAAATGTAACTTGGCAACTATAGTCACATGGTCAGGTAATTATCTGAGTTATTTATTTTTTAACCAACGTGCTCACCTCAAGTGAGGTAGAACAAGGGTTCGAGCCCTGGTTTGGTAAAACCAAAGACTATAAAATTGGTATTTTTGCTTCTCTGCTAAGCACGCAGCATTAAGGAGAAAGAGCAAAGACTGGTTGGCTCGGTATCAGAAGAATGTGTCCGAGTGGAGCAACATGTCTACCTGCGGACTGTTGTTTCAGTGAGCTAGCTTTATAAAAATCCAAATCAGCGTGTTGTTCTAGAACAAAGCGGACCTCATCATCTCATTGAAAATTAACTTGCTCTCGCCATGATATAAATTTAGATGAAAAATTGGTGAATTGGTGTTAAACAACACTCACACACTCACTCACTATTTGTTTGTTATATATATTGTAACATTTTACTTGCATTATGAAAGACAATGATGGCACGTTTTACAGAAGTGTGGAAGGACATCATGCTATAAATATGCCAATGTCGCTTTCATCTGTAAATGTGAGGTTTTCAGTGTGTGATACCTCATAGAAAACAATATGTAACTGTTAAAACTGTAGGAAATGACATTTAGCTCTCAATTCTTTAAAAATTATATTTACTTTTATGAAAGAAATAGGTTTGTCCATTCAGCCAAAATAAGAGATTTGAATATTCTTTTACTCGTGTGTTAAATGACATTTTTACCGTTGACTTGTCATGCTCCTCTTGAGAAAAGACAGAATTTCCCACACTCATGAAAGATATATTATTACCGATGATTTGTAAATTTTTGTTTTGATCTCTACACATGATTTATCTAGTAACAAGTTTGATATTAACATGTTATTGCTGTTTTCTAATGTGACATTGTTTTGACGTCATCTTACCAAATCCTCAATAAACATATCGTTGAGATGTTTGGTTGAATGGACTCATTTCACATTTAATTTAGTTTCGATAATGATATCATGTGACACTTGTTTTGACCAGCGACACCTTATTAATATTGTCCCATGAAGAGTGAATTGTGAAGATTTGGGCCAATAAAACGAGTTTAATCCTGCCACCTTTTATTTAAGTGTCTGTACCAATGCAGCAGAGTAATAAGTTCTGTATATGTATATTAAAGATATCTATTTTGCCTCTTTCTACAATCTCTATTGGATTTTGCAACTGTCCTGACGATGTGGTATTTTTTTTATAATGTCCTTTTATATTGATTGTTATACCCTCCGCAAACAAAGTT
>MJUT01048106.1:0-17796 GCA_002080005.1 Gigantidas platifrons | reverse complement strand
TTAGTGGTATGTCATAGATTAAGATGACGCATATGGTCAGGTACATCAATTAGTAGTATGTCATGGAGTAAGATCACACATATGGTCAGGTATATCACTTAGGGGTATGTCATGGATTAAGATGACACATATGGTCAGGTACATAGCTTAGTGGTATGTCATGGAATAAGAGACGCATATGGTCAGGTACATCACTTACTGGTATGTCATGGATTAAAATGACACATATGGTCAGAACCATCGCTTAGTGGTATTTCATGGATTAAGCTGAGACATGTGGTCAGGTGCATCACTTAATGGTATGTCATGGATTAAGATGACACATATGTTCAGGTAAATCACTTAGTGGTATGTCATGGATTAAGACGACACATATGGTCAGGTACATCACTTAGTGGTTTGTCATGGATTAAGATGACACATATGGTCAGGTACATCAATTAGTAGTATGTCATGGATTAAGATTACACATATGGTCAGGTACCTCGCGTAGTAGTATGTCATGGATTAAGATGTATACATATGGTCAGATACATAGCATAGTGGTATGTCATGGAATAAGATGATACACATGGTCAGTAAAATTGCTTAGTGGTATGCCGTGGATTAAGATGACATATATCGTCAGGTACATCAATTAGTAGTAGTTCGTCGTGGATTAACATGACACATATGGTCAGGTACATCACAGAGTGGTATCTCATGGATTAAGATGAAACATATGGTCAGGTACATCACTTAATGGTATATCATGGATTAAGATGACACATCTGATCAGGTACATCACTTAGTGGTATGTCATGGATTAAGGTGACACATGTGGTCAGATACATCACTTAGTGGTATGTCACGGATTACGATGACACATATGGTCAGGTACATCAATTAGCAGTATGTCATGGATTAAGATCATGGTCAGGTACACCGCTTAGTAATATGTCATGGATTAAGATGACACATATATTAAGATTAAGATTATGGTCAGGTACATCGCTTAGTAGTATGTCATGGATTAAGATGACACATATGATCAGGTACATCTCTGAGTGGTATGTCATGGATTAAGATGACACATATGGTCAGGTACATCACTTAGTGGTATGTCATGGATTAAGATGACGCATATGGTCTGGTAAATCACTTAGTGGTATGTCATGGATTAAGATGACACATATGGTCAGGTACATCAATTAGCAGTATGTCATGGATTAAGATCACACAAATAGTCAGGTACATCACTTAGTGGTATGTCATGGATTCAGATAAAGCATATGGTCAGGTACATCACTAAGTGGTATGTCATGAATTAAGATGACGCATATGGTTATGTACATTACTTAGTGGTATGTCATGGATTAAGATGACACATATGGTCAAGTTCATCACTTAGTGGTATGTCATGGATTAAGATGACACATGTGGTCAGAACCTTCGCTTAGTGGTATTTCATGGATTAAGCTGACACATGTGGTCAGGTACATCACTTAATGGTATGTCATGGATTAAGATAACACATATGTTCAGGTACATCGCTTAGTGGTATATCATGGATTAAGATGACACATATTGTCCCGTACATAACTTAATGGTATGTCATGGATTAAGATGACACATATGGTCAGGTACATCGCTTAGTAGTATGTCATGGATTAAGATGACACATATGATCAGGTACATCTCTGAGTGGTATGTCATGGATTAAGATGACATATATGGTCAGGTACATCACTTAGTAGTATGTCATGGATTAAGATCACGCATATGGTCAGGTACATCGCTTAGTGGTATTTGATGGATTAAGATGACACATATGGTCAGGTATATCGCTTATTGGTATGTCATGGATTAAGATCACGCATATGGTCAGGTACATCGCTTAGTAGTATCTCATGGATTAAGATGACACATATGGTCAGGTACATCGTTTATTGGTATGTCATGGATTAAGATGACACATATGGTCAGGTACATCGCTTATTGGTATCTCATGGATTGATATTACACATATGGTCATGTACATCACTTAATGGTATGTCATTGATTAAGATGATACATGGTCAGATACATCGCTTAGTGGTGTGTCATGGATTACGATGAGACATATGGTCAGGTACATCGCTAAGTGGTATGTCATGGATTAAGTTGACACATATGGTCAGAACCATCGCTTAGTGGTATCTCATGGATTAAGCTGACACATATGATCAGATACATCACTTAGTGGTATGTCATGGATTAAGATGACACATATGGTCAGGTATATAGCTTAGTGTTATGTCATGGATTAAGATGACATATATGGTCAGGTACATCAATTAGCAGTATGTCATGGATTAAGATCACACATATAGTCAGGTACATCACTTAGTGGTATGTCATGGATTAAGATCACGCATATGGTAAGGTAAATCACTTAGTGGTATGTCATGAATTAAGATCACGCATATCGTAATGTACATTACTTAGTGTTATGTCATGGATTAAGATGACACATATGGTAGGTACATAGCTTATTTGTATGGCATGGATTAAGAGACGCATATGGTCAGGTACATCAATTGGTAGTATGTCATGGATTAAGATCACACATATGGTCAGGTACATAATTTACTGGTATGTCATGGATTAAAATGACACATATGGTCAGAACCATCGCTTAGTGGTATCTCATGGATTAACCTGACACATATGATCAGATACATCACTTAGTGGTATGTCATGGATTAAGATGACACATATGGTCAGGTTCATCATTTAGTGGTATGTCATGGACTAAAATGACACATATGGTTAGAACCATCGCTTAGTGGTATTACATGGATTGAGCTGACACATGTGGTCAGGTACATCACTTAATGGTATGTCATGGATTAAGATGACACATATGATCAGGTACATCACTTAGTGGTATGTCATGGATTAAGATCACGCATATGGTCAGGTACATCGCTTAGTGGTATGTGATGGATTAAGATGACACAAAGGGTCAGGTACATCACTTAGTGGTATGTCATGGATTAAGATGACACATATGGTCAGGTACATCGCTTAGTGGTATCTCATGGATTAATATTACACATATGGTCATGTACATCACTTAATGGTATGTCATTGATTAAGATGACACATGGTCAGATACATCGCTTAGTGGTGTGTCATGGATTAAGTTGACACATATGATCAGATACATCACTTAGTGGTATGTCATGGATTAAGATGACACATATGGTCAGGTATATAGCTTGGTGGTATGTCATGGATTAAGATGACACATATGCTCTGGTACATCGCGTAGTGGTATGTCATGGATTAAGATGACAAATAAGGTCCGGTACGTCACCTTATGGTATGTCATTGGTTAAGATGACACATCTTGTCATATATATCGCTTAGTGTTATATCATGGGTTAAGATGACACATGTGGTCAGGAATATCACTTAGTGGTATGTCATGGATTAAGATGACGCATATGGTCAGGTAAATCACTTAGTGGTATGTCATGGATTAAGATGACACATATGGTCAGGTACATAGCTTAGTTGTATGTCATGGATTAAGAGACGCATATGGTCAGGTACATCAATTGGTTGTATGTCATGGATTAAGATCACACATATGGTCAGGTACATCATTTACTGGAATGTCATGGATTAAAATGACACATATGGTCAGAACCATCGCTTAGTGGTATCTCATGGATTAAGCTGACACATATGATCAGATACATCACTTAGTGGTATGTCATGGATTAAGATGACACATATGGTCAGGTTCGTCATTTAGTGGTATGTCATGGATTAAAATGACACATATGGTCAGAACCATCGCTTAGTGGTATTTCATGGATTAAGCTGACACATGTGGTCAAGTACATCACTTAATGTTATGTCATGGATTAAGATGACACATATGGTCAGGTACATCGCTTAGTAGTATGTCATGGATTAAGATGACACATATGATCAGGTACATCTCTGAGTGGTATGTCATGGATTAAGATGACACATATGGTCAGGTACATCGCTTATTGGTATCTCATGGATTAATATTACACATATGGTCAGGTACATCGCTTATTGGTATCTCATGGATTAATATTACACATATGGTCATGTACATCGCTTATTGGTATGTCATTGATTAAGATGACACATGGTCAGATACATCGCTTAGTGGTATCTCATGGATTAATATTACACATATGGTCATGTACATCACTTAATGGTATGTCATTGATTAAGATGACACATGGTCAGATACATCGCTTAGTGGTATGTCATGGATTAAAATGACACATATTTTCAGGTACATCGCTAAGTGGTATGTCATGGATTAAGTTGACACATATGGTCAGAACCACCGCTTAGTGGTATCTCATGGATTAAGCTGACACATATGATCAGATACATCACTTATTGGTATGTCATGGATTAAGATGACACATATGGTCAGCTATAGCACTTAGTGTTATATCGTGGGTTAAGGTGGCACATGTGGTCAGGTATATCACTTAGTGGTATGTCATGGATTAAGATGACGCATATGGTCAGGTAAATCACTTAGTGGTATGTCATGGATTAAGATGACACATATGGTCAGGTACATCACTTAGTGGTATGTCATGGATTAATATCACGCATATGGTCAGGTAAATCACTTAGTGGTATGTCATGAATTAAGATCACGCATATGGTAATGTACATTACTTAGTGGTATGTCATGGATTAAGGTGACACATATGGTCAGGTACATAGCTTAGTTGTATGTCATGGATTAAGAGACGCATATGGTCAGGTGCATCAATTAGTAGTATGTCATGGATTAAGATCACACATATGGTCAAGTACATCATTTACTTTTATGTCATGGATTAAAATGACACATATGGTCAGAACCATCGCTTAGTGGTATCTCATTGATTAAGCTGACACATATGATCAGACACATGGTCAGATACATCACTTAGTGGTATGTCATGGATTAAGATGACACATATGGTCAGGTAGATCGCTTAGTGGTATGTCATTGATTAAGATGACAAATATGGTCATATATATCGCTTAGTGGTCTGTCATGGATTGAGATTACACATATGGTCACCTATAGCACTTAGTGTTATATCATGGGTTATGATCACACATGTGGTCAGGTACATCACTTAGTGGTATGTCATGGATTAAGATGACTCATATGTTCAGGTAAATCACTTAGTGGTATGTCATTGGTTAAGATGACACATATGGTCATATATATCGCTTAGTGGTATGTCATGGATTAAGTTGACACATATGGTCAGCTATAGCACTTAGTGTTATATCATGGGTTAAGATGACACATGTGGTCAGGTATATCACTTAGTGGTATGTCATGGAGTAAGATCATGCATATGGTCAGGTAAATCACTTAGTGGTATGTCATGAATTAAGATGACGCATATGGTAATGTACATTACTTAGTGGTATGTCATGGATTGAGATGACACATATGGTCAGGTACATAGCTTAGTGGTATGTCATGGATTAAGAGACACATATGGTCAGGTACATCAATTAGTAGTATGTCATGGATTAAGATCACACATATGGTCAGGTACATCATTTACTAGTATGTCATGGATTAAAATGACACATATGGTCAGAACCATCGCTTAGTGGTATCTAATCGATTAAGCTGACACATATGATCAGATACATCACTTAGTGGTATGTCATGGATTAAGATAACAATATGGTCAGATATATAGCTTAGTGATATATCATGGATTAAGATGACACATATGGTCATATATATCGCTTAGTGGTATGTCATGGATTGATATGACACATATGGTCAGGTAGATCACGTAGGGGTATGTCATGGATTAAGATGACTCATATGTTCAGGTAAATCACTTTGTGGTATGTCATGGATTAAGATGACACATATGGTCACATATAGCACTTAGTGTTATATCATGGGTTAAGATGACACATGTGGTCAGGTACATCACTTAGTGGTATCTCATGGATTAAGATGACTCATATGTTCAGGTAAATCACTTTGTGGTATGTCATGGATTAAGATGACACATATGGTCAGGAAGATCACGTAGGGGTATGTCATGGATTAAAATGACACATAGGGTCATAACCATCGCTTAGTGGTATATCATGGATTAAGCTGATACATATCATCAGGTGTATCACTTAGTGGTATGTCATGGATTAAGATGTATACATATGGTCAGATACATCACTTAGTGGTATGTGATGGATTAAGATGACACATATGATCAGGTACATCACTTAGTGGTATGTGATGGATTAAGATGACACATATGGTCATGTACATCACTTAATGGTATGTCATTGATTAAGATGACACATGGTCAGATACATCGCTTTGTGGTGTGTCATGGATTAAGATGACACATATGCTCAGGTACATTGCTAAGTGGTATGTCATGGATTAAGTTGACACAAATGGTCAGAACCATCGCTTAGTGGTATCACATGGATTAAGCTGACACATATGATCAGATACATCACTTAGTGGTATGTCATGGATCAAGATGACACATATGGTCAGGTACATCACATAGTGGTATGTCTTTGATTAAGATGACACATGGTCAGATACATCGCTTAGTGGTATGTCATGGATTAAGATGACACATATTGTCATATATATCGCTTAGTGGTATGTCATGGATTAAAATGACACATATGGTCAGGTATATCAATTAGTGGTATGTCATGGATTAAGATGACACATATGGTCAGGTAGATCACTTAGGGGTATGTCATGGATTAAAATGACACATATGGTCATAACCATCGCTTAGTGGTATCTCATGGATTAAGCTGATACATATCATCAGGTGTATCACTTAGTCGTATGTCATGGATTAAGATGACACATATGGTCAGGTACCTCGCGTAGTAGTATGTCATGGATTAAGATGTATTCATATGGTCAAATACATAGCATAGTGGTATGTCATGGAATAAGATGACACACATGGTCAGTAAAATTGCTTAGTGGTATGCCATGGATTAAGATGACATAGATCGTCAGGTACATCAATTAGTAGTAGTTCGTCGTGGATTAAGATGACACATATGGTCAGGTACATCGTTTATTGGTATGTCATGGATTAACATGACACATATGGTCAGTTACATCGCTTAGTGGTATCTCATGGATTAACATGACACATATGGTCAGGTACATCGCTTATTGGTATGTCATGGATTAACATGACACATATGGTCAGTTACATCGCTTAGTGGTATCTCATGGATTAATATTACACATATGGTCATGTACATCACTTAATGGTATGTCATTGATTAAGATGACACATGGTCAGATACATCGCTTAGTGGTGTGTCATGGATTAAGATGACACATATGGTCATATGTATCGCTTAGTGGTATGTCATGGATTGAGATGACACATATGGCCAGGTACATCGCTTATTGGTATGTCATGGATTAAGATGACTCATATGTTCAGGTAAATCACTTAGTGGTATGTCATGGATTAAGATGACTCATATGTTCAGGTAAATCATTTAGTGATATGTCATGGATTAAGATGACACATATGGTCAGGTACATCACTTAGTTGTATGTCATTGATTAAGATGACACATATGGTCAGGTTCATCACTTAGCGGTATGTCATGGATTAAGGTGACACATATGGTCAGGTACATCAATTAGTATTATGTCATGGATTAAGATGACACATATGGTCAGGTAGATCACTTAGGGGTATGTCATGGATTAAGATGACACATATGGTCAGCTATAGCACTTAGTGTTATATCATGGGTTAAGATGACACATATGGTCTGGTACATCACTTAGTGGTATGTCATGGATTAAGATGACACATATCGTCAGGTACATCAATTAGCAGTATGTCATGGTTTAAGATCACACATATGGTCAGGTACATCACTTAGTTGTATGTCATTGATTAAGATGACACATATGGTCAGGTACATCAATTAGTATTATGTCATGGATTAAGATTACACATATGGTCAGGTAGATCACTTAGGGGTATGTCATGAATTAAAATGACACATATGGTCATAACCATCGCTTAGTGGTATCTCATGGATTAAGCTGATACATATCATCAGGTGTATCACTTAGTCGTATGTCATGGATTAAGATGACACATATGGTCAGGTACCTCGCGTAGTAGTATGTCATGGATTAAGATGTATACATATGGTCAAATACATAGCATAGTGTTATGTCATGGAATAAGATGACACACATGGTCAGTAAAATTGCTTAGTGGTATGCCATGGATTAAGATGACATATATCGTCAGGTACATCAATTAGTAGTAGTTCGTCGTGGATTAAGATGACATATATGGTCAGGTATATAGCTTGGTGGTATGTCATGGATTAAGATGACACATATGCTCTGGTACATCGCTTAGCGGTATGTCATGGATTAAGATGACACATATGATCAGATAAGTCACTTAGTGGTATGTTATGGATTAAGATGACACATATGGTCAGGTACATCGCTTATTGGTTTCTCATGGATTAATATTACACATATGGTCATGTACATCACTTAATGGTATGTCATTGATTAAGATGACACATGGTCAGATACATCGCTTAGTGGAGTGTCATGGATTAAGATGACACATATGGTCAGGTACATCGCTAAGTGGTATGTCATGGATTAAGTTGACACATATGGTCAGAACCATCGCTTAGTGGTATCTAATGGATTAAGCTGACACATATGATCAGATACGTCACTTAGTGGTATGTCATGGATTAAGATGACACATATGATCAGGTACATCACATAGTGGTATCTCATGGATTAAGATGACACATATGATCAGATACGTCACTTAGTGGTATGTTATGGATTAAGATGACACATATGGTCAGGTACATCGCTTATTGGTTTCTCATGGATTAATATTACACATATGGTCATGTACATCACTTAATGGTATGTCATTGATTAAGATGACACATGGTCAGATACATCGCTTAGTGGAGTGTCATGGATTAAGATGACACATATGGTCAGGTACATCGCTAAGTGGTATGTCATGGATTCAGTTGACACATATGGTCAGAACCATCGCTTAGTGGTATCTAATGGATTAAGCTGACACATATGATCAGATACGTCACTTAGTGGTATGTCATGGATTAAGATGACACATATGGTCAGGTACATCGCTTAGTGGTATCTCATGGACTAATATTACACATATGGTCATGTACATCACTCAATGGTATGTCATTGATTAAGATGACACATGGTCAGATACATCGCTTTGTGGTGTGTCATGGATTAAGATGACACATATGGTCAGGTACATCACCTTATTGGTATGTCATAGATTGAGATGACACATATGGTCAGCAATAGCACTTAGCGTTATATCATGGATTAAGATCACACATATGGTCAGGTACATTACTTAGTGGTATGTCATGAATTAAGATGACACATATGGTCAGGTTCATCACTTAGTGGTATGTCATGAATTAAGATGACGCATATGGTCATGTACATTACTTAGTGGTATGTCATGGATTAAGATGACAATTATGGTCAGGTTCATCACTTAGTGGTATGTCATGGATTAAGGTGACACATATGGTCAGGTTCATCACTTAGTGGTATGTCATGGATTAAGATGACAATTATGGTCAGGTTCATCACTTAGTGGTATGTCATGTATTAAGATGACACATATGGTCAGGTACATCACTTAGTGGTATGTCATGAATTAAGATGACGCATATGGTCATGTACATTACTTAGTGGTATGTCATGGATTAAGATGACTCATATGGTCAGGTTCATCACTTAGTGGTATGTCATGAATTAAGATGACACATATGGTCAGGTTCATCACTTAGTGGTATGTCATGAATTAAGATGACACATATGGTCAGGTTCATCACTAAGTGGTATGTCATGTATTAAGATGACTCATATGGTCAGGTTCATCACTAAGTGGTATGTCATGGATTAAGATGACTCATATGGTCAGGTTCATCACTTAGTGGTATGTCATGGATTAAGATGACACATATGGTCTGGTACATCGCTTAGTGGTATGTCATGTATTAAGATGACACATATGGTCAGGTACATAGCTTAGTGGTATGTCATGGATTAAGAGACGCATATGGTCAGGTACATCAATTAGTAGTATTTCAAGGATTAAGATCACACATATGGTCAGTTACATCATTCACTGGTATGTCATGGATTAAAATGACACACGTGGTCAGAACCATCGCTTAGTGTTATGTCATGGATTAAGATGACACATATGGTCAGATATATCGCTTATTGGTTTCTCGTGGATTAAGATGACACATATGGTCTTGTACATCACTTAATGGTATGTCATTGATTAAGATTACACATGGTCAGATACATCGCTTAGTGGTATGTCATGGATTAATATGACACATATGGTCAGGTACATCGCTAAGTGGTATGTCATTGATTAAGATGACATATATGGTCAGAACTATCGTTTAGTGGTATCTCATGGATTAAGCTGACACATATAATCAGATACATCACTTAGTGGTATGTCATGGATTAAGATGAAACATATGGTCTGGTACATCTCTTAGTGGTATGTCATGGATTAAGATGACACATATGTCATATATATCGCTTAGTGGTATGTCATGGATTAATATGACACATATGGTCAGTTATAGCACTTAGTGTTATATCATGGGTTAAGATGACGCATATGGTCAGGTAGATCGCTTAGTGGTATGTCATGAATTAAGATGACCTTATGGTCTGGTACATCAATTAGTAGTATGTCATGGATTAAGATGACACATATGGTCAGGTAGATCACTTAGGGGTATGTCATGAATTAAGATGACCTTATGGTCAGGTATATAGCTTAGTGATATATCATGGATTAAGATGACACATATGGTCTGGTACATCAATTAGTAGTATGTCATGGATTAAAATGACACATATGGTCATAACCATCGCTTAGTGGTATGTCATGGATTAAGATGACACATATGGTCAGGTACCTCACGCAGTAGTATGTCATGGATTAAGATGTATACATATGGTCAGATATATAGCATAGTGGTATGTCATGGAACAAGATGACACACATGGACAGTTAAATTGCTTAGTGGTATGCCATAGATTAAGATGACACATATCGTCAGGTACATCAATTAGTAGTATTTCGTCGTGGATTAAGATGACACATATGGTCAGGTACAGCGCTTAATGGTATATCATGGATTAAGATTACACATATGGTCAGGTACATCACATAGTGGTATCTCATGGATTAAGATGACAGATATGGTCAGTTACATTATTTACTGGTATGTCATGGAATAAGATGACACATATGGTCAGCTGTATCACTTAGTGTTTTATCATGGGTTAAGATGACAAATGTGGTCCGGTACATCACTTAGTGGTATGTCATGGATTAAGATGACGCATATGGTCAGGTACATCACTTAATGGTATGTCATTGATTAAGATGACACATGGTCAGATACATCGCTTAGTGGTATTTCATGGATTAAGATGACATGTATGGTCAGGTACATCGCTTAGTGGTATGGCATGGGTTAAAGTAACACATATGGTCAGAACCATCGCTTAGTGGTATCTCATGGATTAAGCTGAGACATATGGTCAGGTACATCGCTTAGTGGTATGTCATGGATTAAGAGACGCATATGGTCAGGTACATCAATTAGTAGTATGTCATGGATTAAGATCACACATATGGTCAGGTACATCATTTACTTGTATGTCATGTATTAAAATGACACATATGGTTAGAACCATTGCTTAGTGGTATCTCATGGATTAAGCTGACATATATCATCAGGTGTATCACTTAGTGGTATGTCATGGATTAAGATGACACATATGGTCAGGTACCTCGCGTAGTAGTATGTCATGGATTAAGATGTATACATTTGGTCAGATACATAGCATAGTGGTATGTCATGGAACAAGATGACACACATGGTCAGTTAAATTGCTTAGTGGTATGCCATGGATTAAGATGACATATATCGTCAGGTACATCAATTAGTAGTAGTTCGTCGTGGATTAAGATGACACATATAGTCAGGTACATCACTTAGTGGTATGTCATGGATTAAGATCACACATATGGTCAGGTACATCACTTAGTGGTATGTCATGGATTAAGATCACACATATAGTCAGGTACATCACTTAGTGGTATGTCATGGATTAAGATGACGCATATGGCCATGTACATTACTTAGTGGTATGTCATGGATTAAGATGACACATATGGTCAGGTACATCATTTAGTGGTATGTCATGGATTAAGATGACGCATATGGCCATGTACATTACTTAGTGGTATGTCATGGATTAAGATGACGCATATGGCCATGTACATTACTTAGTGGTATGTCATATATTAAAATGACACATATGGTCAGAACCATCACTTAGTGGTAAGTCATGGATTAAGATAACGCATATGGTCAGGTACATCACTTAGTGGTTTCTCATGGATTAAGATGACACATATGGTCAGGTACATCACTTAGTGGTATATCATGGATTAAGATAACGCATATGGTCAGGTACATCACTTAGTGGTTTCTCATGGATTAAGATTACACATATGGTCATGTACATCACTTAATGGTATGTCATTGATTAAGATGACACATGATCAGATTCATCGCTTAGTGGTATGTCATGGATTAAGATGACACATATGGTCAGGTACGTCGCTAAGTGGTATATCATTGATTAAGATGACACATATGGTCATAACCATCACTTAATGGTATGTCATTGATTAAGATGACACATGATCAGATTCATCACTTAGTGGTATGTCATGGATTAAGATTACACATATGGTCATGTACATCACTTAATGGTATGTCATTGATTAAGATGACACATGATCAGATTCATCAATTAGTGGTATATCATGGATTAAGATAACGCATATGGTCAGGTACATCACTTAGTGGTTTCTCATGGATTAAGATTACACATATGGTCATGTACATCACTTAATGGTATGTCATTGATTAAGATGACACATGATCAGATTCATGACTTAGTGGTATGTCATGGATTAAGATGACACATATGGTCCGGTACATCATTTAATTGTACTTTATTGATTAAGATGACACATATGGTCATTCACATCGCTTAGTGGTATCTCATGGATTAAGCTGACACATATGGTCAGGTACATCACTTAGTGGTATGTCATGGATTAAGATAACAAATATGTTCCTGTACATCACTTAATAGTATGTCATGTATTAAAATGACACATATGGTCAGAACCATTGCTTAGTTGTATGTCATGGATTAAGATGACACATATGGTCAGGTAGATCGGTTAGTGGTATGTCATAGATTAAAATGACACATATGGTCCGGTACATCATTTAATTGTACTTTATTGATTAAGATGACACATATGGTCATTCACATCGCTTAGTGGTATGTCATGGATTACAATGACACATATGGTCAGAACCATCGCTTAGTGGTATCTCATGGATTAAGCTGACACATATGGTCAGGTACATCACTTAGTGGTATGTCATGGATTAAGATCACACATATGGTCAGGTACATCATTTACTTGTATATCATGTATTAAAATGACACATATGGTCAGAACCATTGCTTAGTAGTATGTCATGGATTAAGATGACACATATGGTCAGGTACATTGCTTAGTGGTTTCTCGTGGAATAAGATTACACATTTGGTCATGTACATCACTTAATGGTATGTCATTGATTAAGATGACATATGATCAGATACATCGCTTAGTGGTATGTCATGGATTAAGATGACACATATGGTCAGGTACATCACTTAGTGGTATGTCATTGATTAAGATGACATATGATCAGATACATCGCTTAGTGGTATGTCATGGATTAAGATGACACATATGGTCCGGTACATCACTTAGTGGTATGTCATTGATTAAGATGACATATATGGTCAGGTATATTACTTAATGGTATGTCATTGATTAAGATGACACATGGTCAGGTACATCACTTAGTGGTATCTCATGGATTAATATTACAAATATAGTATGGTACATCGCTTAGTGGTATGTCATAGATTAAGATGGCACATATAGTACGGTACATCACTTAATGGTATGTCATTGATTAAGATGACATATATGGTCCTGTATATCACTTAATGGTATGTCATTGATTAAGATGACACATGGTCAGATACATCGCTTAGTGGTATTTCATGGATTAAGATGACACGTATGGTCAGGTACATCACTTAGTGGTATGTCATGGATTAAAATAACACATATGGTCAGAACCATCGATTAGTGGATTCTCATGGATTAAGCTGAGACATATGATCAGGTACATCACTTAGTGGTATGTCATGGATTGAGATGACATATATGGTCAGGTAGATCGCTTAGTGGTATGTCATGGATTAAGATGACACATGGTCAGATACATTGCTTAGTGGTATGTCATTGATTAAGATGAAACATATGGTCAGGTACATCACTTAATTGTACTTTATTGATTAAGATGACACATATGAACAGGTACATCGCTTAGTGGTATGTCATGGATTAAGATGACACATATGGTCAGAACCATCGCTTAGTGGTATCTCATGGATTAAGCTGACACATATGGTCAGGTACATCACTTAGTGGTTTGTCATAGATTAAGATAAAAAATATGTTCCAGTACATCACTTAATGGTATGTCATTGATTAAGATGACACATGGTCAGATACACCGCTTAGTGGTATTTCATGGATTAAGATGACACGTATGGTCAGTTACATCACTTAATGGTATGTCATTGATTAAGATGTCACATGGTCAGTTACATCGCTTAGTGGTATTTCATGGATTAAGATGACACGTATGGTCAGGTACATCACTTAGTGGTATGTCATGGGTTAAAATAACACATATGGTCAGAACCATCGCTTAGTGGTATCTCATGGATTAAGCTGAGACATATGGTCAGGTACATCAATTACTAGTATGTCATGGATTAAGATCACACATATGTTCAGGTACAACACTTACTGGTATGTCATGGATTAAAATTACACATATGGTCAGAACCATCGCTTAGTGGTGTTTAATGGATTAAGCTGAAACATATGATCAGGTAAATCACTTATCGATATGCAATGATTAAGATGACATATTTTATCAGATACATCATTAAGTGGTATGTCATGAATTAAGATGACACATATGGTCAGGTACATCGCTTAGTAGTATGTCATTGATTAAGATGACACATATCATCAGGTGCATCACTTAGTGGCATGTCATGGATTAAGATGACACATATGGTCAGGTACATCACATAGTGGTATGTCATGGATTAAGATCACACATATGGTCAGGTACATCACTTAGTGGTATGTCATGGATTAAGATGACATATATGGTCAGGTACATCACTTAGTGGTATGTCATGGATTAAGATGACACATATGATCAGGTACATCGCTTATTGGTATGTCATGGATTAAGATAACACATATGGTCAGCTACATCGCTTAGTGGTATCTCATGGATTAAGATGACACATATGGTCATGTACATCGCTAAGTGGTATGTCATGGATTAAAATGACACATATGGTCAGGACCATCGCTTAGTAGTATCTCATGGATTAAGCTGACACATATGATCAGATACATCACTTAGTGGTATGTCATGGATTAAGATGACACATATGGTCAGGTAGGTCGCTTAGTGTTATGTCATGGATTAAGATGACACATGGTCAGATACATCGATTAGTGGTATGTCATGGATTAAGATGACACATATGGTCAGGTACATCGCTAAGTGGTATGTCATGGATTAAAATGACACATATGGTCAGGACCATCGCTTAGTAGTATCTCATGGATTAAGCTGACACATATGGTCAGGTACATCGCTTAGTGGTATGTCATGGATTAAGATGACACATATGGTCTGGTACATCGCTTAGTGGTATGCCATGGATTAAGATGACACATATGGTCTGGTACATCGCTTAGTGGTATGTCATGGATTAAGATGACACATATGGTCAGGTACATCACTTAATGGTATGTCATGGATTAAGATGACACATATGGTCTGGTACATCGCTTAGTGGTATGTCATGGATTAAGATGACATATATGGTCAGGTACATCACTTAGTGGTATATCATTGATTAAGATCACACATATGGTCAGATATATCACTTGGTGGTATGTCATCGATTAAGATCACACATATGGTCAGGTACATCACTTAGTGGTATGTCATGGATTAAGATGACACATATGGTCTGGTACATCACTTAGTGGTATGTCATCGATTAAGATCACACATATGGTCAGGTACATCACTTAATGGTATGTCATTGATTAAGATGACACATGGTCAGATACATCGTTAAGTGGTATTTCATGGATTAAGATGACACGTATGGTCAGGTACATCACTTAGTGGTATGTCATAGATTAAGATGGCATATGTTGTACGGTACATCACTTAATGGTATGTCATTGATTAAGATGACATATATGGTCCGGTATATCACTTAATGGTATGTCATTGATTAACATGACACATGGTCAGATACATCGCTTAGTGGTATTTCATGGATTAAGATGCCACGTATGGTCAGGTACATCACTTAGTGGTATGTCATGGATTAAGATGACACATATGGTCTGGTGCATCGCTTAGTGGTATGTCATGGATTAAGATGGCACATATGGTCCGTTACATCACTTTATGGTATGTCATTAATTAAGATGACACATATGGTCATATATATCGCTTAGTGGTATGTCATGGATTAAGATGACACATATGGTCAGGTACCTCGCTTAGTGTTATATCATGGTTTAAGATGACGCATATGGTCAGGTACATCACTTAATGGTATGTCATTGATTAAGATGACACATGGTCAGATACATTGCTAAGTGGTATGTCATTGATTAAGATGAAACATATGGTCAGGTACATCACTTAATTGTACTTTATTGATTAAGATGACACATATGAACAGGTACATCGCTTAGTGGTATGTCATGGATTAAGATGACACATATGGTCAGAACCATCGCTTAGTGGTATCTCATGGATTAAGCTGACACATATGGTCAGGTACATCACTTAGTGGTTTGTCATAGATTAAGATAAAAAAATATGTTCCAGTACATCACTTAATGGTATGTCATTGATTAAGATGACACATATGGTCAGATATATCGCTTAGTGGTATGTCAGGGATTAAGATCACACATATGGTCAGGTATATTACTTAATGGTATGTCATGGATTAAGATGACACATATGGTCAGGTACATCACTTAGTGGTATGTCATGGATTAAGATGACGCATATGGTCAGGTACATCACTTAATGGTATGTCATTGATTAAGATGACACATGGTCAGATACATCGCTTAATGGTATTTCATGGATTAAGATGAGACGTATGGTCATGTACATCACTTAGTGGTATGTCATGGATTAAGATGACACATATGGTCAGGTATATCACTTATTGGTATGTCATTGATTAAGATGACACATGGTCTGATACATCGCTTAATGGTATTTCATGGATTAAGATGAGACGTATGGTCATGTACATCACTTAATGGTATTTCATGGATTAAGATGACACATATAGTCAGGTACATCACTTAATGGTATGTCATTGATTAAGATGTCACATGG
>MJUT01048090.1:193420-208314 GCA_002080005.1 Gigantidas platifrons | reverse complement strand
AGTATGTCGTAAATCATTGTTTGTCCTTTTGTTCTTTTTCTTTTGACCATTATATTGTTTGTCCTCTGATTTACGGCTTCTGTTTCACCTTTAGTATCTTGAAACTTGACCAATATAAATAATAAATACAATTAGGAATTCCCTAATCCTATTCATAATCACTATTCGAAGGCAACATGACACATATATTGATGTTGCCGTTCCAATAAATCATTGTAAATATCACACACTTACCGTTACCGTGTAGAGATAAGATGAAAATGTCAGTATGTGGTGTTGCTTTGTTGATCATACATGTCACGTTGTCTGATGGATCGTCTACACTGAACGTGGTAAGAATAGGATTGATATTTATGGCGTTGATTCGCAACATTTCTGGGAGGCCATGTATCATAGGAGGCTGCAACGACAATGATGACTTTTCGAGTAGGTGACCTCTGACATATTCTTAAATTTGTTGATGGCGGTCAGTATTAGGTAGAAACAGAAGAAGAAGTGGGTATTTTGAGGACAAATAATTCATATTTGATAACGAGAAAGATGTTGAGTTTGTTTGTTTGTTTGGTGGTATTTAACGCCACTTTCAACAATATTTCAGTTGTATCGTGGCGGTCAGTCTTATTGGTGGAGGAAACCGGAGTACTCGGAGAAAATACCGACCTGTCGCAAGTCACTGACATACTTTATCACACAATGCTGTATAGAGTATACCTCACCATGTACGGGGATCGAGCTCACAATTTTAGTGGTGATAGGAACCGATTGCTCAGGTAGTTGTAAATCCAACTACAATACGATCAGGACCACGACGGCCACCGCCTATGAGAGGGGGATTCAGGCGGTACATCGGTCCGGGACCTGGAGATTGAGGAGGGTGACCATGAATCTCAAACGGGCGCATTAGCAATAGACATTATATTTTAATTTGTTTCATTTTTTGGGGTATTTCCAACTCAAATCCTCAATTTTGAGAGAAGTCTCAATCTGTTCCTGGAGCCCCAAAGCAGTTTTGCTCCGCATTGCAAAATGTCTCTTGAAGGCCCTGACGACAGCCCCTATAATACTGAATTGAACATATACCAAATTATTATAGCCCATGGATCACAACCGGTTTCGCCGGATGTTACTTGGGATCATAAATATTATTAATTATCCTGCAATGAAAGCATTTACCGACCAATATAGCCTGCCCAATATTTTGTTGATATTGGTCATTCATAAATAGAATAACATTTGATATTGGCAAACTCATCGGGGCACATCGGGGGATATTGTTTTCAAATACATAGAGAAAATTATTTCAAATACTTTTATCATCGTCCAGTAAACAATTATTTACGATTTAAGATTGCAGGATAAATACAATACATGTGCACTGTGCGAAGCCTCGCCTTTCCCCCGTTTCTTAGCTTCATACACATATTTCCAATATGCTTCTACAGTGCACAAGTATTGTATATTTACTGTCTAATGTTTATAGAAGCGTAGATATCAAATTTAGTGCGCACGACGCGCTTCCGGAATAACATTCTTCAGGTATCATAAAAATCAGAAGATCGCAAAGTCAAATAATTTAAAGTTTTGGGAACAATAAAACCAAATGGCATAAACAGCATAATAGCTATAATCGAATATAAGGTCACATATGGCTGAGGGAGGAGAACCTTAGTTTTACTAATAATCACATTATTTAAGAACTGTAAATTTCAGTAATTAACATATCTAATAAACACTGACTATTGGGCTGGTGATTCCCTCGGAGACTAATAATCCACAAGCAGAGATATCGATACAGTGATAATAACAAAAACGTAGATATCAAATTTAGTGCGCACGACGCGTTTCTGACCTCCATGAGTCTCAGTATTTCCCTGGTTCATACTCACACTATTTTCCGTCACTATGATATTCAATGTTGCTGTATTAGAGCACCAATCTTGTACTGACAGTACATAATCATGTATTGTTCTCTTCTGGGGCAGCATTTTCTTTACAAAGATACTTCCTGTAATTCAATGTAAGCAAATTTATAGTATATAGAAAATAAATAAATAAAATATAACAATAATAACAAAAACATATAAACGTTATTTCTAAAAATATCTTGCAGGATTTAAGCTTAATAAGATATCCATCTTGAATTGATAGGATACGTTTCGGTGGGTTAGGGATACGGTAATTAACGCCAGACTTTCAAAACTATTTCAGTTGGATGGATATGTTTCGTCATACGTAAACTTATACTGATCTACATTCGTATTTGACTCGATAGTCCATGCTTAAGTAATATTCCAATTGACTCAGCCTTGAAAGACATGCATATATATGTGCTAGGGGTATCTATTGTGCCTCGATGTTGCGATAGGATTTTGAAAATGGTCCGGCAGTATTTTTTTGTTTTCATTTTATTTATTGCTTCCATGCACATATAATATAATATAGCATAATGCATAATACCAGCCACAGTCTAAGGCTTTAGATGTTGGGTTCAAGAGTACATATACATAATGCATTTTTCTTACATTTTTTATGAAATGTTCCGAGAATGTAGTCTGTTTTTGAATTTTTGTTTTCTTTACCCATACCGAATGTTGCTTTTTTTCTAGTTTATCAAAATTCCAATACTGAGTATGGTTGATCATGTATGACTTAAATACCCGGTAGTAATTCAGATTTTAGATCTGTTCAGACAATATGGTGTTATTTGTTTTTCATTTTATTACAATAAATACTCTCAATACGTACGTAAACTAGTATCAAAGTAGAAGTATTCGTTATCATAGTCCAGCTCTATTTTGTGAATGAAATCTCCAAAATCTATTATCTGAACATCCATTACTCTGCTATTGACACTTGTATGGTCACCAATGGTTACGCTGTCTGGAGTCATACCAAATGTTGGTGGTCCCTCTAAAGAAAACAATGCCAAATAAAAATAATAAAAAAAGCGTGAAAAACACTTGCATGACCACATCATGTCACAGAGATGAAGATTTTGGCACATAAAACTAGCATAACTCCCCATTTTTCATTAAAGTGCCTGCACCAGGCCAGGAAAGTGAGCGTTCATTTATCGATTTTACCTTTTTCTACGAATTTTCTATTGTACATTATATGTGTGTTAGGGGGTGTAGATTTTACCTCTTTCTACGATTTTTCTATTGTACTGTATATGTGTGTTATGGGGGTATAGATCTTACCTCTTTCTAGGATTTTTCTATTGTACTGTATATGTGTGTTAGGGGGGGTATAGATTTTACCTCTTTCTACGATTGTTCTATTGTACTG
The DNA here is from genome assembly GCA_002080005.1 of Gigantidas platifrons. NCBI lineage: Eukaryota > Metazoa > Mollusca > Bivalvia > Mytilida > Modiolidae > Gigantidas > Gigantidas platifrons. The sequence goes on along the minus strand of MJUT01048090.1, from coordinate 205,026 downwards.
TATATGTGTGTTAGGGGGGTATATATTTTACCTCTTTCTATGATTTTTCTATTGTACAGTATATGTGTGTTAGGGGGGTATAGATTTTACCTCTTTCTAGGATTTTTCTATTGTACTGTATATGTGTGTTAGAGGGGTATAGATTTTACCTCTTTCTACGATTTTTCTATTGTACTGTATATGTGTGTTAGCGGGTATATATTTTACCTCTTTCTATGATTTTTCTATTGTACTGTATATGTGTGTTAGGGGGTATAGATTTTACCTCTTTCTATGATTTTTCTATTGTACTGTATATGTGTGTTAGGGGGTATAGATTTTACCTCTTTCTATGATTTTTCTATTGTACTGTATATGTGTTTTAGGGGGGTATCGATTATGCCTCTATTTCTATGATTTTGGAACCGACATGGTGGTAATGTTTATTTTCATTTGATTTCAATTACTAGTACATGTATAATGAAGGACATATGTAGTCGAGGGATTAATTTCGTTGCCTTCTGCCAAGAAGCAAATACAGATCCCGTTAAATCAATTAAAATTAAAGATTGATACCAAAATGTCTAAAATTTTTAAATGAGAAGGACTATTAACTTTAAAATTTATTTTACTGATTATGAATTATGAAAGAAAGTGATAGCCATCCATTCCCCCAATATCAACAAAACGAACAATCACCTCTCATCTTAACTGAATGCGCTGGACACAAAAAGCACACGACAAATTACGTCGGAAACCCAGATCCTGGCTTGGGACAGACACACTATTGCACATGGCTACTAAGTTACTTACTAACTGTAGAAGTATAAGACATGGTGTAAATTCTACTTGACTGCTTTGGTAGGGATTCTACGATCATCTGATCATCAACATTTGTAGTGCTCATATTATTCCGTAGTATCGTCTTCGGACATGGCTTCTCAGAAGTCTGGCAGTCATAGTATCCAATGATGTTTTGTCCACCGTCGTGCCTGAAATACGAATTGCATGTTTAATATAGTTAAGACAAAGTGATTAAATATAATGGGAAATTAAAATATCACACTGGTGGATCCGGAGAAGCTTCAAAATTCAATCGAACAATCGTAGAACGACAGAAAGACAGAGGCAAATCGATATCACAAACACACATTATATATGCTTGTGGGTCACTTTCGTGGATTGAAGAATAGGCTGAAAACGAGAAGAAAACTACTGAAAAGGTAATAATAGGCTGAAAATGAGCAGAGAACTACTGAAAAGGTAATACAAATTAATTTAACGCCACATTGAATGGTTTTGAAACGAGAAATAGAAAACAAATTGTCTATATGGTCTTATGGGTTTGTTGTTTATTGATGTACTACATATTATTCTTACATTCAGTACCATTATATGCTAAAATTATAATAATTACTCACCATCCAATAATATCTCCTGTGTTGATTAATATCTTCTCATTTTCAGGTACATTGTACGTTGTTTGTTTGTTAACGTCTGAACCTATTATGAAATATAATATAATACACATATACAAGTAATGTATAGTAAAGACACAAAACATTTCAGAGTGAAAATGAAATACATTCAATAAATATTGATATATTACATTATGTTTTGCAATAAAAACTTAGATATCTAATTAGGTGTGCACTATGTGTTTCTGGAAAAACCAGGGACGTTCATAGTTAACAGATTGAAAGACAGATAATGTAAAAGGACCTAAACAGGATAGCCTAAGATGATCTAAAGTTATATGTATACTTGAGAGAGATTGACCTCAGTTTTAACTATTTACATAATTTAGGAACTGTGAATTACAAATATAAATATATTTAATAAGCCAAGCCAGTATACCTTAGCTTTATTCCTCAGCAGATGTAATGATTGCAGGCTAAATTGTCATTAACTTTACCTGTAACAACTACTGTATTAGTCTTCACAACTTGGTATCTTTTGACGCCAGTTTTTCTCCATACACTGAATGTTATATTCCCTGTGTTTACAGGTATGTAATGCCACATGGTAATCTGTCCACAACAATGGACGGCATTTACTGGATCTAGTAGAAGATATCCTGTTCCTAGATGTAAGAAATGTATAAACTGTTGTTATATATTGTCCACTTAGCACAAAATTATAAATCTGGGCTTCATATCAATCTGGTATATTTAGCTTAGAGGGTTAAGGTTATGGGGTTCAACATCACTTTCAGCAATATTTCAGCTATATCTTTGTAGTCAGTGTATTAGTGGACGATATCATAGTACTCAGAAAAAACCACTGACAATCTTTATCACATAATGTTGTATAGACTACTCCCGGCATGTATATTTGGTATTAAAATGAAGTGCGGGAGTTACATTTCAATGAGATGATGATAATTGTGACCGCTGTACACAAGAACAACATATTTAGTTAGATATTTATAGTGCTAGCTCACTGGAACTACTGTTCGCAACAACCTTCATCTCCAACAGCAATACATAGATAAACAAACGATAAATAACATACATATAATCGATTCCAATTAAAGGGATATGTACCAAAATGAACGACAACATAAACATGGACAGTACAACAGCAGTGTCAATGTAGCAATGTTTGTAACATACCAATGGAGGAATCTGTCTTTGGTTGTAAAGATGCATCTTGTCTATTATGAAACTTCTGATCACCACAATCTAGAACAAAAATATAATAACGTAATTTACACGTCAAATATGTACAAATATAGATACACATGTGCAAAGGGAATGTGACCGAGTGGTCTAGGGCCCTGGACATAATGCTAAACGATTGGTGCTGCAGCGTATTATTAGTGCTAGATCAAATCGCTGGAGGGTGAACAAAGATTTATCAGATCACTGTTGGATTAAATTTGCTGACGTATTGAAAAGGCTTAACATTTTATTATGAGCATAAACTTTCGCACTGGAAAAAACAATTTTATTATAATGTAAATTGTTTGTTTTTCACAAAATTATATTTAAAGTGTCGCCTTATTATCAAGTTCGCATCTACAGGGGCAATCAATGATATTTCACGGTCGTCATCATAAACTGGTCGACCGGTAAGAAAGATGCATTTCTCAACTGGCAATGAATGTGTTCCCTTTTATATATCACGATCTGGCTCACCGTTACGATATATCCATATCTCAAATGACAATGGATCCTTTACTTTTTACGAAGATTTTTTTCTTTCCTCTATCACTGCCAATACTTTTACAGGACTTGACTGTATATATGAGTTACACAGTGGGTGTCTTATGGGAAGCAGGAACTGTGTACCCTTCGCGATCACCTGAGTCACCCCCAGTTTTTTGGTGTTGCCCGTGTTACTCATCTTTCTAGTTTTCTGTGTTGTTATTTTGCTTTGTTTGTCTCTCTGCTGTGTCTTGTCCCAATATTGCTTTCTCTATGGATTATCAATGTTTGCTTTCCCCTTCACTTTTTTCTAGCGTTTACTTACATGTAATGTTATCAATTCGAATCTCGTCCATAGTTAGATGTACTCGATGCCACTGTGTATGATAACTTTTGTCAATGAATTGAGGAAGGTATATGATATTCTCTGGTTTATTCCAACAATAAAGCAGACGAATCACGATAAGACTGAACTACCCATGTCATATAACTTTATCTTCATTGTAGTAGAATCAGGATTTGTCATTGTTTTATATGTCTTTCCATTTACGGCTATATTATTGATATCTTCATCTTTTCTTATATTTCTTTTATTAAGCAATCACAAATGTAGTAATTTACACTAAGCACTCACAATAACAATCCTCTTTGCTACAATCTCTTGATTCGGTTGATAATCCTTCACATTCGACTGTTTCGAATCCGATATTACACGAGCGTGTTCTTGTCTGTATACCTGTTACACAGGAACCTGAACAGTTACTCCATGGTCCCCAACTGTTCCAAGGAACTTCTACAACATACACAAAACCATATGTTGATTAATGATTCTTCATGAAGCTTAAGTTTCAAAGTGTTTATTCTGAAGTTTTAGTTTTGTAAACGTTTGTACTGAAGTGTAGTTTCTTTTGTAATTAAATTTTCTAAGCGTTTCTTCTAAAGTTTAAGTTTCGAAGAGTTTCATCTGACGTTTAATGTTTAAATATTTTGTCTTAAGTGTAATTTTCTATATATTTCATCTGGGTTTAAGATTGGAAGCGTTTCTTCTGTAGTTGAAAATTTGAAGAGTTTCATCTGAAGTTTAATTTTTAAGCGTTTGTATGAAGCTTAGTTTTTTAAACGTTTCTTCTGAAGTTTAATTTTCTAAGCGTTTCGTTTGATGCTTAAGTTTTAATGTATAAATGTAAATTTGATTCATCGACATTAATGTCTGAACACTTTGTTGAAAAGTATTCTGTCAATTGTGTACAGATTAGAAAGATGGTATTGGCTATTACGTTTTGGTTCACAGTTGCCTATAATTTCACTATTATGTCTTACGATGGCCTTTTAATAGAAGTGCCTGAGCCTAGTCAGGAAAGTGAGCGGTCATGTATTTGTGTGTTAGAGGTATCGATTTTGCCTTTGATTTATGTGATTTTTTTCTATTGGATTTAGCTGATACAGTGTGGTATTTTTTGTTTTTCATTTTACTAAGACATCACAAATTTTCTTTTACACAACACCTTCAGAATATTTCATTCGGATGATCTTCAAGTCAAGTCGATACCATCATTATACACGCTAGCTCGCTGTCTTGGCTCAGTGGCGGGGTCAGGGCTGTTAACTACTATGATTTATATCAACTTCTGTTATTGTCATTTTTGTGTACATTTAGTCCACCTTTACTTTTTAATAACGTTTTAAATAAAAAGGTAGGCACAGATATTTTGCTATATAATATGCCGACATATTCTTTTCAATGGAAACACAACTACCCCACCTACTAAAATCTAAATGGTCTTTCATGTCAAATATACTGTTTGCTTATCGTATCTATTGTTTCCTTGTTATATTGTTGAGAAAATAATTAAAACTATAGGTAGCACTAATGACTTACTGACACACTCGTAAGTATAATTTAATCCTGAACATTTTGCACCACATACTACACCAAAGCTTGTATCATTAACAATAAAATCACAGGAAGGTTTGTTGTCACATTTGTTTTTCATATGCGGGGTTACATCAAATCCGCCAGGTATCCTAGGTTGTGTTTTGTTGCATATTTTGGAACTAACCGTTTTCCATGTGGCATCGCATACTTTTAAGTATCCACCTGGACAAGTCCAATTTAACTCAGTATTTACACATGAAATATTGTTACCTATGAAAGAAATTAAAACTAACAAATAAATGCAAAATGAAACAAATGTATTTCAATCTAATTAGTACTGTAATTATATTGCTCATTCTATAATTATGCAACATTCTGACGTGTAAGGTTAGACTCTTCAGAGCCGACTCTTAAACATACAACTTGCGTTATCCATATCCAATATCCCAATGTGGCGGTTTGGTGCTCCCTCTCAATGGCTGGATATGGGTAGTTAGGGGTGGAGGTTGATGGATAGTTCGGTTTGTTACATTGGTTCACGTGTACGGAGAGAGCATCGTCTCCTCCACGCTAAAGACGTAGTATGTAGATTTCGTAAAGCGTAGATGGGTTGTAGCTGCTACAAATGCTCTAAATATTTCGTCAGTACCCAACTCTTTATACTTTTCAAATAGCAGTCAATAATCTCTTCACTGGTTGAACATTTACCCCTCCCCTCATTTTTGTGTAGATTTTAAATAGCTAAAATACTACTTGTTCGACGTTAAACAATAATTAATCAAAATATCAATACATTGTCAGCAGTATGGTGCAAGGTTTTATACCGATCCTATAGGGGATCGATTGAATAACCACGTCGTAACAGTAACCCTAACTCTAACACTAACCCTAACTCTAACACTAACCCTATAATTAGATAATATGAATGCGATACAAATTCTTATCAGTTTAATCAAAGTAAATAAAAACCACCTGTGCTAATCTGTTATCTATAAAGTGATGTTTACCCGATATTTAGACAAACAAATTATTTATAATTGGATAATACATATACATGTAGTAAAATGTCTAAGCATGACGTCTCTCCTCGAGAAGGTCTTGTCACAACTGACGCAAAACATGATGACCAATTATCGAAAGTGTGCCGGCGGTGGTGGTGGCTGAAACTTAACGGTGATCGCTCTGAACCAAAATTTGTATTTTGGCAAACTACCACCACCACCGCCGGCGCCACCGCCACCACTGACACCACCATCGCCACCACCACCAACACCACCACTAGTTGTTCTACAACATCCGTTGACCTTAATGGCGGTGGTGGTGGCAGCGGTGGTGGTGGTGGCGGTGGATATACACGATCTTGGATGACAAATCTCCAGATAGAAAACGAGGACAAAATTTTAAGATCTAACTGTGAACACTGTATATTGTAATGGATTGATAGAATGTATTGACACGTGATAAACAATCAAACTGTTAAAATTGTATTTTGTCGAGCATTGTCTTGGAAAATGTCCCCGTTATAGAATGTATTGTAGTTAATAAACGGACGAAATCGTGTTAAGACGACTATTGTATATTGTCAAGCATTACAGTGTCTTTATTATAGAATGTATTATACGTAATAAATGATACGAATGAAATCGTGTCGCTGTGCTATTCTCAGAGTTACTTCCCTTTGAATACGTTTAGCCATCCTGGAAACGTATAATTACTTCCCTTTGAACATACAAATTGAGTTATCTCCCTCACTCTCATGGAACATACACAACGTTCAAATCCCGTCGAGGGAAGAACAAACATTTGGCAGCTCAAAGATCTAATTCTAACACTGTGTGGTTTAATTTTCAGACGCATATAAGAGTCTATTAAACCTGATATTTATTATCTAATTATAAATAATTTGTTTACCTATCTATTTACAATAGGCAATTTTGTTTGAACAGTTGAATTGTTTTGTCTTGACCAATGTTCCATTATATATAATAATTAAGAGGGTACAATATATCGGGTGTTTTATATTTATCGTATCTATTAAATTTAATATTGTTGTTTTACAAAACGTATTTATAGTTAGTATATCTTTCCAGAATGGTTTGTGGTATTGTAATGATGGACATGTTAAATGCACTTATGTACAATCGCTGCATTGGATTTATATAAAATGGATGTAAGTCTTTACAGTTGTTATATATGGTTCAATTATGTGATTACGTTTCCGTTTTGTAAGTTTGTGGATGAATTGTATTCACCATACATTAATGTAACTATCGGAATAGTGTTAAGGTTCGATTGGATTGGTGCGATTTGATAATAATGAAGCACGATTCGATCTTTGTTACTATATGTATTATCTAATTATAAATATTTTGTTCGTTTACAATATGATTGTCGGGTAAACATCAGATAACAAATTAGCACTGATGGTTTTTATTTACTTTGATTAAACGGATTTTATCGCATTTGTATTATCTAATTATAAATACTTTGTTTGTTTACAATATGTAATTGTGTTTGAACAGGTGAATTGGTTTGTCTTTATCCATTATAGATAGAGGGTGTTTATCGGGTGTTTTATATTTACCGTATCTATTGAATTTAATAATGGTGTTTTACAAAACGTATTTATGGTTAGTATGTCTTTCCAGAATGGTTTGTGTCATTGTAATGATAGACAGGTCAAATGTACATTAGTTTAATATATGTACAATCGCTGCATTTTATTTATATAAAATGGATGTAAGTCTTTACAGTTGTTATATATGGTTCAATTATGTGATTACGTTTCCGTTTTGTTTGTGGATAAATTGTATTCACGATACATTAATGTAGCTATCGGAATAGTGTTAAGGTTATATCGGATTAGTGCGATTAAACTAATGAAGCATGATTCGATCGTTGTTATTATATGTATTATCCAATTATAAATACTTTGTTTACCTATTTACAATATGATTGTCGGGTAAACATCACTTTATAGATGACAGATTAGCACAGGTGGTTTTTATTTACTCTGATTAAACTGATAAGAATTTGTATCGCATTCGTATTATCTAATTATAGGGTTAGTGTTACAGTTAGGGTTAATGTTACGACATGGTTATGCAATCGATCCCCCATAGTTGCGACGTGGCTATGCAATCGATCCCCCATAGGATCGGCATAAAACCTCGCACTATACTACTATTGTCATAGTAGACGATAGTTCAAAGTTTCATAAGGAATAAGAAACCAATTGGTTCCACTGTCATGTCTTCTTTGTGTGTATAATACCTCAACCATGAATGTTGAAGATACCCAAGCGGTCTTCAGTAGATGAAGGACAGACAAAGCAATGGATAAATCATGACTAATTGATATTAAATCTGGTAGAAGTATCAGTTATGATTTTTTTGTCTCTAGAGTACTGGTCATTAGGAAACACATTCTACTTTCTTAGCTAGTAGTCAGTTAACTGACGTTTCATTGACAGTGCTACTATTCTGTCCATGTTTATATTTTTAACAGTAGGTGGTCGTTTTTGAGTGAAAGCGAATCATTCAAGGTTTGTGTATATATGCATTGCCGTTATCGATCCAGTTATCAAGAGGACCTGGATTTCCAACATCATATGTCGTGGTACATTTTGTGTTCCGTGAGTTATGGTGATAGGTGATTGTTCGTTTTGTTGATATTTTTAGAATTGTAAGCCTTCACTGTTTTAACCTTCCATGCATCAACAAAAACTTCACAAAAAACCGAGTGTGAACTCAGGTGCTGCGTAAGAATAGACAGTTCCTGCTCCACTAGTAACACTTGTCGTGATACAAACTCGGTGATAAGTCATGAAAGAGGAAAGAAGCGGATTGTGATTACAACAAAAAGAACATTTCCGAGGTCATTAAAATTTTGTGACACAGATTTTCCGTAATGGTAAACCAAGCCATGGTGACGACGGTAAAACTTTTGATGCGATGACTTCAACTGAGCCACTAGGAACCCTAGGTTCTGTAACTTCATAGTTAAGAGAAACCCTCTTTAAGGTTTGTGAGTTCGAACCGTGGGAGTTGTCCTCGAAGCAGTTTTAAATGTCACATTTTTATGGGTTTTGTTCATTAACTTCATACACTAAGAACCTATAAATGAAATATTCCTCGAAGTTCTGTTAAAATGTCATACGCATAATTTTATGTTGACAAAAATTTAACACACCAAATCAGTTCAGCTGTGATATTTCCCTTATATTCATAAGACTCCAAATTCCGTTCATTAAAACATCATAGAAGTTGGCATGCAAACCTCTTATATTACGGGAAGGAAGAGATGAATCTACATATATTGAAACTTAATCGTTTACGCCTACACCGACCATGGTCAATAGACATAAGGTTATATTTTTTGTAGCTTAATTTGATATTATATTCAATATTCAATTTTTCGTTTTCTGTCGAACTTACTAAAACAATTGTTTTCATTGCAAGCTTTCTCATAGTACGACTCTCCAACACAGGACGCCCCAATCTCATTTGGTGAAGGATTTGTACAGCTTCTTGTATACAATTGTATACCTCCACCACATGTAACACTACAAGTTGAATTCATAGTCCAATTTGACCAACCGCCATTTCCTACAATACAATAAGCTTTACTTAGAGTGGGAAAGGAGCCAACAATTATAGCACAAGCTTTAGTGAGCTTTTCAATCAGACATGATAATGCACATATATAAACAATAAACAAAGCATGTGCATAATAAAATGAAAAGCTCTTTCACAATTACAATAATTCCATCTATGAAATTTAAAACCTAACTAAAAATATAAAAAAGTATAACACGAAAAGCAATTTGATGAGCATACTGCAATCTGATTGGCTGATCCACCTGGAGCAACATTGGTTATACTTGATAAACTGGGCTGGTAAAGTGACATCACCAAAATATTCATTCGCCAACGACTATTTCAATTAGTCCCATGAAATAATAGTAAACATAATCGAAGAATCAATAAATTTTGCAATAAAAATTAAATTATAAGACATATGTTAAATTTTCCCTTGCATAGCCTGTTTTGGAAACAATTTACGCTTTTCGTATACCGCATGGCGGTGTATTAATCATAACATGCCTGAAACCAAGTTATATCATATAACCTGTTAAAACATTGAACATATTCTTTATTGCCACGATCTTATGGTAATTGGATTGATATCTCCGTTTGCAATAAATGTCAATTCACCTCTAAAGTTCTGAATTCGGTTGGCGTCCGTGAGAGTGTTAAACACCAATAACCCACAATAAAATGCAAAATATCTATATTTTATGTGATGTCAGGTGATAGTGTTTTGTTGTTAATTTTTTTTGTCCTCGGGTATCAGAAATACTGTATTAGGTTCATGACTAAGTTTATTTAACTCAAAATCACACACTTGCAGGCTAAAATGAATTAATGTTTGTATGAAATATAACTTACGTTTACAGTTATACGAAACTTCTAATGACGCCTTCCCATCAGACCCACATGAGCTTCCGACGTTGCTATTGATAACATCAAAACTGCATGCTCTTTGACCATCGCACAAATTTTGGATGCCATATTTATCACCATGACTACACGTGCTGTAGTTATAAAGGACAGATGATATTTGTATGGTTTCGTTATATTCACCTGTACAAGTCAACATGGCTCTATCTCCTTCTAAATATTGCATTGCGAATGGATCTGAAAATTAAAAAAAAACAAACATTACTCTTAGTGAACGATGGCTGTTTAAGGCCAAGTGAGCAATATTTCAGCTATATCATGGCGACAACAATTTACATTCGATGAGATTATAATAATGCTGGCTTTGTACTAGACCAGCACGCTTAGCTATTTATAGTGATAGCTTGGTGAAACAAGAGTCTGTGGTTAGAAATGTCGCTCATTTTAGTAACATTATCCTAGTTGCGAACCAAAGAGTCTTTGTTTTTACTACTTAATTTTGCGTGTTAGCGCAGAAGCAGAAACTATCAATCAATTTCATCGTCTTTTGGTTGACGCCATAGAGGCCTGAACCCACGATACCTCACACTCGAGGCGAGCACATTATATTTAACACTAGAGCAGGCCTCAAAGTGGAATTTAATCTTGGTGGCCAGCTGACCACCAACTCCATAAATCTGGTGGCCAAACTCAAATTTTAGTGGCCAAATAAAAAAAAATTGGTAGCCAAAGATACAAGATAAAAGGGTAAACACGAATATTCTTTCAATGATTTAATCCGAGTCTTCAAGTTCAATGTCCTCTTCTGTAGGCTAGTTTATATATTGAAAGTTCAATATTTTCCTCTCTCTGGAAAACCAACTTTCGAGATTCTTTGCTGGGTCATATACCTCCATGTCATTAGGCCATTCTTGTGATGAGGATGAATGACCACAAAACAATTCACAAAACTAGCATAAATACCCTTGGGGTACCACACTGTTATATAGCCATGGGTATTTTTGTTCATTATTTATTGAACTGATCACCCTGGCATCTGGTACCATGACTTCTGGAGCACAACTGACCGAATCAGAGTGACAGTCAGACTGCGAATCACTATTTGCACTACTTACATGTTATTGAATGTCATTTGAAGCT
>MJUT01048090.1:174580-192623 GCA_002080005.1 Gigantidas platifrons | reverse complement strand
TCACTAGTTTTATTAACGTCATCAACCTCATTGCTCTCGGACAGTAAAATATTTTTGTTTAATCCAAAGGATTCAAGTTACTTGTACTTGCTTCCATCATTACTGGTAATTTGTTTTAACATATTATTTAGAATTATGCAACATCCTGACATTTTTATTTTTAACTTTAAAACTAAATTGGCAATAATTCGCGTAATCCGCTTCATTAACTGTTTTCCGTTTTTAATTCCCAATGAATTGACAAATATCAAGCAACGTCAATCACATTATATTATATTAAATTTATTTCAATAAACATCTTTAATATACAATTGAGCATAAATACTACAATTTTCGCTTTAGTTTTTCTGAAGGTTTATCGCAGTCCGGTACACGCCACTTCCAACAAATCAAGCGACCCAATATATTGCACTGGTTCCTGGTATCTTGTGCATGGTATTTTGCTTGCATAATCAAAACAAACAGCAACCAGGTCATAACCTTGAAAATGTCGGACTTTTAATTTCATTTGAAAAAGCTTTCATTAACGATTTTAACAAATAACTTAATCACCACGCAATTGGGAATTTCTCCCCATGAAATCGAATCAATGACGGAAAATTATCCAGAATTACAGGTCGCCAAGCTCAATTACGCTGGTGGTCACGTTGGCCACCAGATTTAAATTTTGGTCGCCAAAAACGAAATTTGGTCACCCATGAAAGACCATTTTAGTAGAACAATTGAGCCCTGTAGAGGCGAACACGCTAATCATTACACCACTGATACAGTATAATTACGATAAGGTGCAATTCTATTAAAAAATATTTTCAACATGAATGCTATCACGTAGGTATTTGTGCCAAAAATGTTGGTTCTTTTGAATTTTGTCTAAAATTTGTGACAAATAACAAAATTTTGACGAATGTAAATGATTCGAAACGAATCATTTACATTCGTCAAAATTTTGTTATTTTCGTCCGCCAGATCACGTGATTTCGATTGACTAATCGGCATTGAACTTCCGGTGTCAATGTACACAACAAAAACTCCAATCGATATGTGCCGTTTTAACGTTCGATCCTCAACTTAAAAAAATCTTAACATTTTCTGTAAAAGACAGATATCAATTAAATTATTTTATTTGTATCAAAGACTTCAATGCATAGACATATACTTCTTTAGAATTACATTTGTTTTCTTTCTTTATTTACGGCTGTCAGCATCATCAAAGGAAAACGATCTGCCTTTATGTAAATATTTCTGATATCAGACAGATAGTGGAGTACCGAACACCAGTATTTATTCGGCGGTTTTCTTGACGTCTGCATATTACAATTACTTATAATCTACCGCATCTACGACTATGATATGCTGAAGTTGTCACAGTAATAGCGTAAACACTGGAAGTCGCCTGCCGATTTATTCAGACGTCAAGACAAGAAAAAGACGGAACGTGGTCGGAATTAACATGATTCGAAACAACCGTATTGTGTCCACATTTTTATATTCTATTTTGAATTTGTGTCAATACTTCCGGTTTATCTTACAGCCGTGGCAATTATACGCAGGTATTTTTTCGGTGTTTACTAAACGTAAATTCATTATATAGGACAAAAAGTGTGGGTAATCAGAGGCGCTTAATCGAAGAAGGACAGCAAATACAATGGGACCTTTCTCCCCTCCAAAAAAAAAAAAAAAAAAATAAAATCGCTAAAAACCGAAGATGATCTCCGGGGACCTGGATAGGAAATCAGTTCCTGTAAGAATTGTTTACTTTTCGGCACTTTGCTTGACAAGCAATTCGCTTGGTTCCAAGGTTCCAATAAAAGACAATAAATTATTGTAGAAGGCGAATATAAGAATTAATCATCAGAGAAGAATTATATATATAGAGACAATGTCCGTGAAGTGTCTTAAATTATGAAGTTTATGTGTATGAGCCTTAAAAGCTGAGATAAAGGCGAGGCTCACATATGCATGACGCTTCCTGTATTGGCTTAGTACAGATACTTAGAATAAATAAAATGGCGCGGGTAAACTAGTTGTCTTGACCAAAATCTCCTCTATTAATGAAATGTTAATAATACTAACATGAACAGTGCTCCAAGCCGTGCTCTAGATTCGCATGATGAGCATGTTGAGTTATGATCGTTAATCAAATCTGCCAATTCAAACTCACACTTAACGTTATTATTGCACAAATTTGAAACCTCTTTTAGAATATCCTCATCACTGTTATTGCAGACAGTCGAGTTGAAATGAACGGTGACAATTTTGATGGTTGCTGTATATTCGGAAAACGTACAATTAAAAATGGCAGGGTTTCCATCAGATATCAGAGAAAATACGAAATGCGGTCGTTAGTACTACGTATACACACTTAATATTAAAACAAGCTTATATGTAAATGTTCTTGATTACTATTACAACTAACATCACATGAAATGATATATGTATCGTATTGCATGATCAGTTACCCAACAACCCTAGAGACACACAACGTTATTTAAACATTGTCATAACATTGAAATGACATGGCGACGATGTATCAACATTGTTTCAACGTTAAAATTACATTATGTGCCTTCTTAACAAGTGACTGCCATTGTATGGTAGTTAGATTTACATTTAGTGCTTATCACCACTTTAGTTTAATACCCGCTATTTGACACATGCGATGTTTGTCAGGCACTTGTTCCAAGTGCGCCGTTTTTTCCTGTTACTCAGGTTCCCCAAAGGGCCTAACAAGGATAGCCAAATTCAGCTAAGGTCATTTATGCCTGAGGGAGCATAACATTAGTTTTATTAATAATTACGTTATTTAGGACCTGTAAATTTCTGTAATAAATATAATAATAAACCATGTCAGTGCCGATTTACTGACTATTGGGCGGATGAAATCCTCGAGGACTAATAGTCCACCAACAGAGGAATCAACCAAGTGATAGACATAAGAACGTATATTTCAAATTTAGTTCGCACGACGCGTTTCTAAAACAACCTCATCAGGTACATTCAAAATTAAAAGATTGGAAAGCCAAATAATTTAAAGTTTTGGGAGCAATAAAACCATAGGGCATAAGCAGGATAAATTAATGTTTATAATATATTTGACAATCTGCATTGACGATATGAACAATTCTTTATTTACCAGCGCGTGTCTTCATATTTTTTTGTGATTTCGTGCAATTTAATTTAACGGTTAATCGATTGATTGCTTGATTTATAAATGTACATCACTATTTGCAGGCATTGTATTCATAGCAAGGTTAACAATGGAGGAAGCAAGGAAGATATAGAATGGAGTTTAACATGCACCAATAAAACTGACCGCCACGAAATAGCAAACATATTGTTGTAAGTGGCGTTAAACACTATAACCCTAACAATAACCCATAGATTACTATATCACTTTGTAGAAAATAAATAATGCAATCATGAAAACACTTTTCTTAGATTATGAAAAAAACAACAATAAAATGTAGATATCAACTTTAGTGCTCATTGTCTGTTTCTAAAATTTGTTTGAATTATGGTGTTTAAGGCCACTTTCAACAATATTTCAGCTATATCGTCGTGGTCAGTTTCATTGGTGGAGGAAACCGGAGAAACCCGAGAAAACCACCGACCTGTCGCAAGTCACTGACAAATTTATCACATAATGTTGTACACCTCGCCCTGATCGAGATTTGAACTCACAACATCAGTGGTGATAGGCACTGATTGCTTGGGTGGTTGTAAATCCAACTACCATGCGACCACGGCCACAACGGCAACTTGTTTCTGACAAAACCTTCATCAAGTATCCTCAAAGTCAAAAGATTTGAAAGTGAACGTTTTTACGAATTAAAATATGTCATTGAAACACATCATATTATTTCATTTTGTGTATTAGCTTGAATTGTATATCTCTTTAAAAACTACCAGTTGTAATACATGCATCACATGCATCAATAACGATCTTTGTTCTGTGAACAAAAACTATTTAATATACACAACATAGGGCTGCTATTATGAACAGTTGTTGTGATGAAGATAGTAGCCATTCAATACTAACTTCCTTGTATAATTTCTATTTCTTTGTTTTGGAGTATGACATTTCATATATTACACCAATATTTAAAAGATAGTTTGTCATGTACTATAAAAAGATTATTGTACCTTTTTTTTTAATTTTATTCGGTAAAAAAAATAAAAATAAAAGCAAACACACAAGAACAAAAAAAAAAGAACAAAAAAAAACAAACAAACAATAAAAAAAAATTAAATCAAATTAAATTAAATTTTTAAAATATAAAAAAAAGACAGAAAAAAACAAAAAAACAAAGTAAAGCAAACGCAAAACAAAAAATATACAACAACAACAACAACAACAACAACAACAACAACAACAACGACAACAAACAAGCACAAAAAATAAAGCAAAAGAAACCCAAACAAAAGGAAAATCGAACTAAAAAAAAGCAAAAAACAAAAAGAACAAGCAAAAGTAATCAGATAAAAACAAACAGAACAAGCAAAAGTAATCAGATAAAGATAAACGGAAAACAAATATAATTGCAAATAAGACTAGAGGCGCACCTAAGCCTGCATCACTCACCTGATGTGAACAGTTAACGGACGACAGACGACGGACGATAGATGACGGACGACAGACAACGGACGCCACGTGATGGCAAAAAACAGGAAGAAGAGACAAAAGAAATAATGATAAAAAAGGGTAAGAACCGAAAAACTATATACAAAAAGAAATAACTGTGGTATATACCTTTATGTCTATCATTAGGTTATTGTGTTATGTACTATTCAGATAAAAAAACGACGTTTAATGCACCAATTACTTTATATATATAAACAAAGAGAAATCGTTTTTGCTATATATAGCGGATGTGGCCGAGTGGTCTAGGGCACTGGACATAAGGCTAAGCGATTGGTGCTGCATTGAATCAATGCTGTGAGTTCAAATCCCGTAGAGGGAAGAACACAAATTTGTCAACTCAAATATATAATTCTAACACTGTTGGATTATATATATACTAGTAAGGTATGTCTGTTTGATTAAATATTTTGATTAGTAAATGAACTTGATATATTTAACAAACACAAAAAAAGGAAAGACAAGCAAGAAAAATCCGTTTTGCTATATATATAGGTGTTTATCTTAGCTCATTCGCATTTTCGTTTTTTCTATGCATGGGCGTTTCCCTCAATTCCTTTACATAAACACAGTTGTTTTTCACCTTTTTCTATACAAGGGCGTTTTCCTCAATTCCTTTGCATAAGCACAATTGTTTTCCATCTTTTTCTATGCATGGGCGTTTTCCTCAATTCCTTTACAAAAGCACAATTGTTTTCCATCTTTTTCTATGCATGGGCGCTTCCCTCAATTCCTTTACATAGACACAATTGTTTTCCACCTTTTTCTATATATGGGCATTTCCCTCAATTCCTTTACATAAACACAATTGTTTTCCACTTTTTTCTATACATGGGCGTTTCCCTCAATTCCTTTACATAAACACAATTATTTTCCACCTTTTTCTATACATGGGCGCTTCCCTCAAATCCTTTACATAAGCAAATTGTTTTCCACCTTTTTCTATACATGGGCGCTTCCCACAATTCCTTTACATAAGCACAATTGGGATATAATGAAGCAGCCGGCCGCGATACTGGTATTACCAGTATTGTACACAATACTGGTATTACCAGTATCGTACCAGTATCTTCCAGTATATGGAATACTGGTACAGATACTGGTAAATACTAGTATTCCAGTATCTTCCATAATTTTCCAGTGTCTGCAATACTAGAAGATACTGGTCATTGCCAAAATATGAGTATTACAGATACCGGAAGATGATGGTACGATACTGGTTATACCAGTATTGCAGATACTGGAAGATTAGTTACGGAATGAACTTGTATATTGTTTTTTTTTGTCCTGTATGTGCGTCTGTTATGAGAGGATGGACAGTGTATAGGGAGAAAGGAAACTAGGGGCGGGAGAAAGGATAAGAGAGGGAGAAAAAGAGGGAAGAGGGAAAGGTGAAGCGAGGTGGGAGAAATGAGAAAAGGGGTGGGAGAAAGGAGAAGTGGGGCGGGAGAATGGATAGGCATACCCCTGTCCACCCCCCCTGTTATGGTACAGCGTTTTTGCGGCTAACTCCTAGTTTTCAACACAGACTTTTAAACATGTACAGGGTGTGTGTGATCACACAGGTAATTTGTAATCTTAAGTTATTTAACCCGCTTTTCTGTTCGATACCTATTCCATGAAATATATATAGGTCTTCAAATATAATTAACAGGAATGTTAACGTATAAAATTACTGGCAACCAACTCCACGTTTTGTTTTCCTGTGGTTTAAATAATGTGATGTTATTTTAGGATTCTTCTTTTATTAGAAAATACAAATGTAAACTGGATTTAAAAAAAAAATAAAAGTGTAAATTACCAGAAAATGAAAACTAGCAGAAACAAGATTATGCCTAGAAAATAATCAAAATCGGTTTAAAACGCATTAATTTTTTTTTTGAAACCATGTACCCTATGTAGACAGACCGACAGTAATAACTGTCTGCAAAAAAAGCGTTCTTGTTAACTATGCACTTTTTTATTGGTCTAAATATAATACTAAGAAATTGCAAACCACAGCTACATATAGACTTCGAAAACCAATAAGGGGGATTTATCATGGATTGAATTATTGTGTTTAACGCCACTTTCAGGAAGCCGGAGAGAACCATCGACCATGGGCAAGCAACTGATAAACTTTATCACTTGCGACTGCGAGTCGAGTGCACCCTTTTATGTAATTTACAAAGCCGGGCGCGAACCCACGCCATATTGGTGATAGGCTTGTATGAGTTGTTAGATCCATCGACCTAACTCATTGAGCCATCCGGGCCCCCTAAAAGTAGGGATAAAGTTTACTAGTTGCTTGTCCAGGGTCGTTGGTTCCGTCCGGTTACTCCGGCTTCCCCCACCACTAAAACTGGTTGCCATGATATAGCTAAAATATTGCTGAAAGTGGCATTAAACACCAAAAAATCAATCAATCAAACTATTTTTAGGATGTCTGACTGATTCAGTTGGTGAAAACGCATCAAAGAGTGAAAATAAATAAAATACATGAATACGAAAAATATTTACACATATCTTTACGAAATTTGTTAATTGACTGTCCAAATTACATGAAATCAAAAGCCATTTTTAGTATTTTGATTCAGTATTTCTGAAAGTTGAATTAATAAAAACTCCTTTGGTATGATATTTCAATGCGCCGTCATTGAATATTGAGACCTTTTGATTTTTTATTTACCAATTTTTTTTTAAATAATGGGGAATTTCGGAATTTTTTTTATTATCCCTTAAAATTTTAATATTTAATAAATATTTAACATTGAATTATATACCACCATACCGAAAGATCAAAGAGTAATACTTACTTTAATAATTGTGTAATATGATGTTCGTCTACTAATTAATCTAATGAATTACTACTATTTGTTTACAAACAATCGTTAAATTTTGAAATGGAAAGTGATTGTTTTTTGTGTTAGTTGTTAGTCAAAACAGAAGTATGTTTTGAGAATTTACGTGATTTAAACTGTTTGAATATACAATGCACGTCGTAGTTATCCAAAATAAAAAAAGATGAATTTGTCATTTTTGTCAATATTATCACTTGCTTAAAAATAATTAAGAAATTGTTCTATCATATGCTGCATAAAAATAATAGAACACGAACTTTTGAGTATATAAATTCAAAGCTTTTTATTATCTATTTTACGATGAATAACCGTCATAAAACGATTTAAAACATTTTTCCAATAAAAATTTGACCAAAAACAATAAAAAAATAATATGATGAACATGTTTATATTTTAGAAAGGTATATTTCAGGTGTTTTGTGGTAGTTTTGGGTAAATCTATGGACCCGTTGAAATGTTCGGGCATTTGATCTTTGCATTATATAGAATTTTTTTTTAAATCATGGAATTTTAAATAAAAATATATTGTACAAATTCAATTTGAAGTAAAAAATATTTACTCATGTTAACATATACTTTATTATTTGAATATTTCCGGTAGTGAAGTGTCAGTTTCCTGTCATCAAAGATTTAAGATTGTCAATAATTACATGGAATTGTAGCCATTCTAAATTAACGAATGTCCCATCTATTTCTAGTATTTTGATCAAAATGTAATTAGTTATGCTTTTAACTAGTATGTTTTATTTCGTTATTGTCTTGTTTTAATCCAGAATAAATTCACAAATGATAAAACAAGTCATGTAGCGTAATATTTCTGAAAGTTGAATTCACTAAAACTCCTTTGGAAAGAAAGTCACAGGAAAAAAAGTCACAAACTTGATAGGAAAATAAGTCACAGGAAAAAAAGTCACAAGACAAAAAGTCACAGGAAAAATGGTCACGATTATAATTTGTGAAAAAGTCACAGTTTAATTATATAGCGTGTGTCATATAATGCGATGATGAAGAAAATTCAAAATAAATTTTTGTGTAATAATTCTATACAATTTTGTAGTATGATTTTATTCAAATTTAACTTAATAATGGAATAACAAATTAGTTGAAAGTTGACTGACAAAGCCATTCAAAACCCCTAATTTACATTATGACTTTTTTTCCTTTGATTTTTTTTCTTGTGACTTTCTTTCCTTCATTCGTTTTGATGGGCTATATGAAAATAGCGCAAATGAAAATAGTTGAAATGTTCGGGCTTTTGATCATTGCATTATATAGATTTTTTTTAAAATCATGGAATTTTAAATAAAACAAATATTGTACAAATTTAATTTGAAGTAAAAAATCTTTACTCATGTTAACATATAATTTATTATTTGAATATTTCCGTGTCAGTTTCCTGTCATAAAAGATTTAAGATTGTCATGGAATTGTATACAGTTAAAGACCGGCTGTGAGGGAAGTAGCACAAGTGGAGGGAAATAGTTTGTGTTGAGGGGAACAATAAACTTGCTATTTCCCGAAATAACCGGTTTTTAACTGTTTTATTATACTTTAACAATTGAAGAATAACAATAAAAGGCTTTTTTCTCTGTGATATGATTATTTCTAGGTTATTAAACTCATACTGATTAAGAACAGCAAATTAAGGCATATTACCTCAATATTGTGTTGATAGTTGTGTCACTTCAGATTGTTATCACTTAGCACTAATTAAAGTGGAATGAAATAACCAACAAATATATCTTTTACCAGTAATATTAAACAAATTCAACAGTCTTTAAGGGGAAATTAAAGGATTTAAAAAACAAACGGGAAATATGAACGTCCAAAATTGCGGATAGGGAAATAGTCTAAGGGAAAAACTAATTAGTAGGTCAGGTTCTGCATTAAGTGATCTACGAAAAAGGATTTATTATACAACCAGGCAAATAAATTCACACATTATTAATATTATAATAAAGCGTGTGACAAGTTATCTTTTGATTACAAAACCTCACCTGAAAAAATCATACTAAAAATCATTTTGGGACTTAAAAAAATAGCAAGTAATATAGCCTCAAACGCATAGCTAGGTCGTTTCCCATTTTCGCCGGTCAGAGAGTCATTTTTTTTACTTGTTGAAATAATTCAATATATGATGTTATATGTTTATAGCGTATGCATGTATGTTAAATTGTTAGGGACCCGGGTGGCTCAATGAGTTAGGTAGTTGGATTACCTAATAACTCATAAAAGCCTATCACCAATACGGAGTGGGATCGCGCTCGGCTTTGTCAATTACAAAAAAGGGAGCACTCGACTCGCAGCTGCAAGTGATAAAGTTTGCCAGTTGCTTGTCCATGGTCGGTGGTTCTCTCCGGCTTCCTCCACCACTAACACTGGTCGCCATGACATAGCTGAAATATCGTTGAAAGTGGCGTTAAAACACAAAAAAATTAATTAATCTATTGAATGAAATAGCATCACAAATAATCTGTTTCTTCTTTCCCATATTTTCAGTTAAAAATCCTTATTTCTCCAACACAAAATTATGATTCATTTCAATTATATTTTTTAAATTGTTAGCTGATGCTTATCACAAAATTTTAAATTTTCAAGGTACAGTTAAATGTATTGAAGTCATTTTTCTACACATCAAAATCACTAAAATCCAAATATGCCCATTTCCTATTATGTAACACAAACAGGTGTATGTATTTACCTGTAGATCACCTGTGACTAATTACCTGTGAAATCAACAAGACACTACTGACCAGGTATTTTATGGCCCTGTTTATTACCTTGGGGTTAATTAGCAGACCATCAGCGAAAATGCGGAGCCTGGCTCAGCATCCAGATTACGCTCAACATTTATCAGTGTATGCTGTCAGCCGTACTGTAGTGTGCTATATACGAACTTTTGTATTGTGTGCTTTACAATACTAGTATTACCAGTATTGCTGGATGAAGAATACTGGAGCTTCCAGTATCGTGTGTTTTACAATACTAGTATTAACAGTATTGTTGGAGGAAGAATACTGGAGTTTCCAGTATCGTGTGTTTTACAATACTAGTATTACCAGTATTGTTGGAGGAAGAATACTGGGGCTTCCAGTATCGTGTGGTTTACAATACTAGTATTACCAGTATTGTTGGATGAAGAATACTGGAGCTTCCGGTATTGTGTATAGATCAACGATTCTGGTATTCCAGTATTGTAATATTTACAATACTGGTATTTCCAGTTTGGTAATATTTACAACACTGGTATTACCAGTATTGTAATATTTACAATACTGGTATTTCCAGTATTATAAATATTAAAATACTGGTAATACCAGAATTGTAAATATTACAATACTTGTAATACCAGTATCGCGGCCGGCTGCTTCATTGTATCCCACAATTGTTTTCTACCTTTTTCTATGCATGGGTATTTCCCTCAATTCCTTTACATAAATACAATTATTTTCCACCTTTTTCTATACATGGACGCTTCCCTCAATTCCTTTTCATACACACAATTGTTTTCCACCTTTTTCTTTACATGGCGTTTCCGTCAACTCCTTTACATAAATACAATTATTTTCCACCTTTTTCTATACATGGGCGTTTCCCTCAATTCCTTTACATAAACACAATTGTTTTCCACATGTGATGGGAATTTTCCCGTCCACTTGTCCTGTTGTAATTTGTTCAGGTATAATCTTTTCAATAAATATTACAATTTATTAATAATTTTTACTCCCCCCCCCGCCAATACAACACCCCAATAAATTGCAACGATGGGGTAATTAGCAAAATGTATATTAAAAACATATGTTAAATAAGTTAAAGGAATAGAAGACAAATATAAAACTTACGTTCATGTGCAGAAATCCACGAGAAGAGAGTAGAATATACAATTAAGGAGACCCACATCTTTTTCACCATTGTTACAACGCCTTTAATATAACAAGAAGACTTTAACTTGGTATTAATAACACGGTAGTTGTTTAGAGTGTCAGGATCTAATAATAGATTGTTATCAGGAAAATATTTAAGTTTTCTATTATTTCCCTCAATTCCTTTACATAAACACGATTATTTTCCACCTTTTTCCATGCATGGGCGTTTCCCTCAATTCCTTTACATAAACACAATTATTTTCCACCTTTTTCTATGCATGGGCGTTTCCCTCAATTCCTTTACATAAACACAATTATTTTCCACCTTTTTCTATTCATGGGCGCTTCCCACAATTCCTTTTTCATAAACACAATTATTTTCCACCTTTTTCTATACATGGGCGCTTCCCTCAATTCCTTTAAATAAGCACAATTATTTTCCACCTTTTTCTATAAATGGGTATTTACCTCAATTCCTTTACATAAATACAATTATTTTCCACCTTTTTCTATACATGGGCGCTTCCCTCAATCCCTTTACATAAGCACAATTATTTTCCACCTTTTTCTATACATGGGCGCTTCCCTCCATCCCTTTACATAAGCACAATTGTTTCCACCTTTTTCTATACATGGGCGCTTCCCTCAATTCCTTTGCATAGTCACAATTGTTTTCCACCTTTTTCTATACATGGGTATTTCCCTCAATTCCTTTACATAAATACAATTATTTTCCACCTTTTTCTATACATGGGTGCTTCCCTCAATCCCTTTACATAAACACAATTGTTTCCACCTTTTTCTATACATGGGCGCTTCCCTCAATTCCTTTGCATAGTCACAATTATTTTCCATCTTTTTCAATAAAGGAGTATTTCCCTCAATTCCTTTATATAAATACAATTATTTTCCACCCTTTTCTATACATGGGCGTTTCCCTCTATTTCTTTACATAAACACAATTGTTTTCTACATGTGATGGGAATTTCCCCGTTCACTTGTCCTGTTGTAATTTGTTCAGATATAATCTTTTCAATAAATATTACAATTTATAAATAAGTTTTACCCCCCCCCCCCAATATAACACCCCAATAAATTGCAACGATGGGGTAATTAGCAAAATGTACATTAAAAACATATGTTAAATAAGATAAAGGAATAGAAGACAAATATATAACTTACGTTCATGTGCAGAAATCCACGAGAAGAGAGTAAAATGTACAATTAAGGAGACCCACATATTTTTCACCATTGTTACGACGCCTTTTATATAACAAGAAGACTTTAACTTGGTATTAATAACACGGTAGTTGTTTAGAGTTTCAGGATCTAATAATAAATTGTTATCAGGAAAATATTTAAGTTTTCTATTATTTCCCTCAATTCCTTTATATAAACACGATTGTTTTCCACTTTTTCTATATATGGGAATTTCCCTCATTTCCTTTACATCAGCACAATTGTTTTCCACCTTTTTCTATACATGGGCGTTTCCCTCAATTCCTTTACATAAACACAATTATTTTCCACCTTTTTCTATACATGGGCGTTTCCCTCAATTCCTTTACATAAACACAATTATTTATCACCTTTTTCTATACATGGGCGTTTCCCTCAATTCCTTTACATAAACACAATTATTTTCCACCTTTTTCTATTCATGGGCGCTTCCCACAATTCCTTTTTCATAAACACAATTATTTTCCACCTTTTTCTATACATGGGCGCTTCCCTCAATTCCTTTAAATAAGCACAATTATTTTCCACCTTTTTCTATAAATGGGTATTTCCCTCAATTCCTGTACATAAATACAATTATTTTCCACCTTTTTCTATACATGGGCGCTTCCCTCAATCCCTTTACATAAGCACAATTGTTTCCACCTTTTTCTATATATGGGCGCTTCCCTCAATTCCTTTAAATAAGCACAATTATTTTCCATCTTTTTCTATAAATGGGTATTTCCCTCAATTCCTTTACATAAATACAATTATTTTCCACCTTTTTCTATACATTGGCGCTTCCCTCAATCCCTTTACATAAGCACAATTATTTTCCATCTTTTTCTATAAATGGGTATTTCCCTCAATTCATTTACATAAATACAATTATTTTCCACCTTTTTCTATACATGGGCGCATCCCTCAATTCCTTTTCATACACACAATTGTTTTCCACCTTTTTCTCTACATGGGCGTTTCCCTCAACTCCTTTATATAAATACAATTATTTTCCACCCTTTTCTATGCATGGGCGTTTCCCTCAATTCCTTTACATCAAGACAATTGTTTTCTACATGTGATGGGAATTTTCCCGTTCACTTGTCCTGTTGTAATTTGTTCAGATATAATCTTTTCAATAAATATTACAATTTATAAATAATTTTTACCCCCCCCCAATATTACACCCCAATAAATTGCAACGATGGGGTGATTAGCAAAATGTATATTAAAATATATATTTAAAAAATGACAATGAAAATTTTAATTGTTTATCAGATTGTGATAAAGTGACTTATATCCTCAATCCTAAAACAACTACTCAGGTAAATAAGCTTGGTTCCTTTTTAAAACAGTCTACAGAACTGAGGACAGGGGACTCTTGAAATGTTTATTTGAAAATTATTTTGTCTTTATTACCATGTATGTATTGTTTGTATTCTGTTTATTTTTGTCACATGCAGTAACTGTATAATGGCAATAAAGTATTTGATTGATTGATATATTAAAAACATATGTTAAATAAGGTAAAGGAATAGAAGACAAATATAAAACTTACTTTAATCAGCAGAAATCCACGAGAAGAGAATAAAATATACAAATAAGGAGACCCACATCTTTTTCACCATTGTTACGAGGCCTTTAATATAACAAGGAGATTTTGAACTGGTATTAATAACACGGTAGTTGGTTGTGTTTCAGTATTTAATAATTTAATTCTATCAGGAAAATATTTAAGTTTTCTTATTTTATGGAAAAAAAACCTAAAGGAAGTAATGTGAATTTTTATCTTTGAAATACAATGGTAATGAAAAATATATACACAACAAAAAGTTAAGTACCCCCATGTTTTTTTTTAAATGACAAATGATACGACAAGCATCACGACATTACTGATAATCTCAAGAACGCAATGGTGACCTGTTAGGACATTGCATAGGCCGTAAGAAACCGCACAAAAAAAATCAAGAAAAATGTTAATTTAATGAATATTTAATTACAATATCACAAGGCCAGTTTTTGCAATAAAACATGTCCATTTTAAGTATTGACCTTCACAGTTCAAAAAGCACGATCAGATTGTCCTTTCACTTTCAAAACGTCACTTATGAATCACTTGACGACATCTAAATTTCAAAATTCAGTACCGGATGTAATCCCTACGTGTATGGATGACGGCCTCAACCCTGCCTCTCATCCCTCCAGTAAGACGTCAGATGCCCTGTAGTGATAGCTGCTTCAATTCTCGATGCAATTCTGCTTCCAACTGACGAATGTTTTGGAGGTTCCCAAGCCTGAATACGACGGCCTAACATGTCCCAAATATGCGCTATGGGATTCAAATCCGGGCTCATGGCTGACCAAGGAACAGAAGTTACGGCTTCGCTTTCGAGGTAGGTGGTTACTGCTCTTGAACGAGGAGACCTGGCGTTGTCATCTATATACACAGACCTTGTAGCTAGTGGGTGGTTGTACACACCCAAACCATTACTGAGCCACTACCGTAAGGAACAGTTGACTGGGTGTTCCTTGGGCTGTATTTTTGTCTCCAAATCCTCACCCGTCCGTCGGTTTCATAAAACAGAAACCGGCTCTCGTCTGACCAATGCATCTTGCGCAATGTCCTTAAATTCCAACCATGTCGTGCTAAACACAATGCCAAACGTGTTCGTCGATTTCGTTCTGCGAACAGTGGACGTTTAATGACTCTCCTTGACTTGAGTACCGCTGATTTCAGACGGCTTCTAACTGTTCATCTTGACATAGGTCTATTGGACAGCCAGTGTTGTTTGAGTACGGGACTGGTTGCGAATGGCATCAGTCTAACCAAACGCTGCAACGCCCTGTAGTCACGATCAGATGTTACCCGTGATCTGCTGTATCTTGGCAAGTCTTTCACATTGTTGGTTTGTGTGTTTTCTCACCAGTCGGCTGTCAACTGTATAGTGGTATTCCATCTGATGTCCACTAGCTTTCAAGGACATCCCTGTTGTATGCATGCCGATTATTTGCCATCTTTGTGCTTCTGATATTCGCCTTCGTATCATGCTTACTGAGAATGAATACATTTTTTAAAACACCGGGCTTCAATACCCAAATTCGAAGCGTGAACATACTGATTTTTTTAGTAATGCGTGAGAGGCATGGTTCACGTGCATGATTGGTCGATATTATATATCATGGTCACACCTGTGTGAGCACATCTTTGTAATGGAACATTCTTCTTGCTATAATCAATATAAATATTAGAATATAAACTTAGTGTAACTTATTATATTTTAATATATCAGGGGTTGCTTAACCTTTTTCTTTGTGTATATATAAACGATACCTGATTTATTGCTCATGACAGTTTCTGAAATAATCAACATCCGATACGCTCATAGTGAAAGCAAAACAACTTTTTGGAAGCAAGAACATAAAAGAACATAAACAGTATGAGCGAAATCGACTAAGACCACCTATGCCTAAGACGATTGAATGAACTTAGTTTTAATACATTTAATTTTTCATTACTTAGGGGAAGGGGTTGTGGTGTTTAACGCTACTTTCTACAATATATCAGTTATATCGTGGCGGTCAGTTGTATTGTTAGAGAAAACAGTAGTATCCGGAGACAACATGACCTGCAGCAAGTCACTGATAAACTTCATCAAATAATGCTATATCGAGTACACCTTGCCATGAGTGTTCGCGTCATAAATCTTCTCCATTTTATATCTAATTTACAACGTAGATACCTTGTGCTAAAAAGGGACAAATCTTAATGTGTAAAAGCCACTCTGATTCTACCGAGAAGTTCTCTGAAGCTGACATCAACATGCTCGAGTTTTTGATTGACAACATATTTGTTTTCTTTGGTAGACGTATTTTTCAACAGATAGTCGACATACATATGGGTACAAACTGTCCTCCTCTTCTCGCCGACTTGTTCCTTTATTCGTATGAGGCGTACTTCATACAGGTGTTTCTCAGGAAAAACGAAAATAAGCTAGCCCGATCCTTTAATTTCACGTTCCGCTGTATAGATGATGTCCTTTCACTAGATAATCCTAGGTTTGATGATTCCGTAGATCGGAACTCTCCCATTGAGCTTGAAATAAAGGATACCACAAATACAGATAGGTTTGTTACATACCTTGACATGCACCTCGAAATTGACAGTGAATGGCGGTTAAAAACGAAACATTACGACAAAAGAGATGATTTCAATTTTCCGATTCTGAACTTTCCATTTATATGTAGCAACATTCCAGCAGCATCTGCGTATGGAGTATATCTCCCATGGTTGATACGATATCTCAGAGCTTGTGGTTCCTATCAGGATTACCTTGATAGAGGGTTGCTGCTAACAAGGAAGTTACTGAACCAAGAGTACTCAAAAGCCGTAAATGACAGGATAGACAATACAATGACCAATAACAAAAGGACAAACAATAATCTACAAAGCAATACAAAGAAAACTAAAGATTGCGCAACAGAAATCCAATTAAAACTGGTGATGAACACAGGTACTCCTGAAGAGTGGGCAGTTCATGTTCTACTAATGGCAACTATTGTGTTATTCTTGTTACAAACCAGATGATAAGCCATGAATGCAGAAAGGCCCGGATCGTATCTACAACTAAGAGTGTGAAGATAACAAAGAGGGAATATGGCTCATTAAATTAGGAGAAGGAGGGATTATAACATAACAACTACAAAGCGACCAAAAATCATCTACCAAACCTAATATATATAAAATTAACGATCGAGCAACAAGAATTCCACTAAAACCGAAGGTAAATGCAGGTGCTCCGGAAGAGTTGGCAGTCCCTATTCCATATGATTGAAAGTTTTGTGAGCACTAAAACCAAAGGGCCTAACAATGAGAGCCAAAATCGGCTAAGGTCATTTATGCCTGAGGGAGGATAACATTAGTTTTATTAATAATTACATTATTTAGGAACTGTAAATTTCAGTAATAAATATAATAATAAACCATGTCAGTGTCGAAGCACTGATTACTGGGCGGATTATAGTAATGAAAACGTTGACATCAAATTTATTGCGTACGACGCGTTTCTAGAATAACCATCATCAGGCAAGCTCAAAGACACAGTTTGAACAGTAATCCTGACACTCGTATAATTAAGAATGATTGAATAATGAAGATGTTATTTTCTAAATACACTGAAATGATGAATAAGGGTAACATAGCTAACAAATGAGAAAATTCAGTAACACACCAACAATTGAGAAAATTCACAGTACATATAGCATACTTAACTAATGACGGAGAAAATTAACAGTAGCATTATGCTATATTCCATATGGTGGCTATTGAAATAGGCTAATTAATTCATTAAAATTTATATTTTAGTTTGAATACAAATATACCAAAAATCACCATTTATACATACATGTCTTGATTGAAGTCCACCAGCAGATGTATCGACCACGTGATAGTCATGAAAACGTAGCTATCAAAATCAGTG
>MJUT01048090.1:129287-144781 GCA_002080005.1 Gigantidas platifrons | reverse complement strand
GCTTCCACATAGTACGACTCTCCAACACAAGACGCCCCAATTTCATTTGGTGATGGATTTGTACAACTTCTAGTATACAATTGTGTACCTCCACCACAAGTGACACTACAAGTTGAATATGTAGTCCAATTTGACCAGCCTCCATTTCCTACAATACAATACAATAAACTTTATTTAGAGTCGGTAAGAAGCACAAAAATATAACACAAGCTCTTGTGAGCTTTTGGATCCGACATAAGAATATGATTGTACAAACAATCAACAAAGCATGTACACAATAATATTAAAACCACTGTCAAATTTAAAATTCATCCATGAAATTTAAAACCTGGCTAAAAAAATATGACAAATGTGTAATATACAGCATACATTATAATTGATGTTTATTGAGATAGATGTTCTGATGAAATGAGAATTTGTTTTTTGGTTATGTATTTATAATTCAATTTGATTTGAATACTGCAGTCTGATTGACTGATCCCCCTTGAGCAACATTGGTTATACTTGATAAACTTGGTTGGTATCGTGACGTTGCCAACATATTAATTCGCCAACGGCTATTTCAATTAGTCCCGTGAAAAAATCATAATAAAGCTCATTAAATTTTGTTGAAAAAATTAAATTATAAGACATGTGTTCATTTTTTGAACGGTATATAATAGTATAACCTGTTTTGAAAAAGTTAACGCTTGGTGGTTTATTAAGCGTAACCTGCCCCAAACTAGATTATATCATATAACCTGTTCAAAAATTGAACATATTCCTTAAATATATAATACATGCAGACATATCACCTTTGAATACTTAAAACAATAGCCTTAACCATAGGAATAAATATCATTGCCAAGTGTTGTCTAAGTTATAAACAACCTTTTTAATATACAAAATAGTGTTTTTTTTTTATTAAAGAGAGTGAGTGGTCGTGTATATATGTGTCAGGAGTATTTATCTTTGTTTCAACGATTTCATGATTGGATTTCAGAATTGTTCTAATCATCTGTGTGATATATTTTTTTCTTTTATTAATCATTTTATTTTGCTTCATTTGTTTTCACTACTATCTGCATATATTTTTATTGTTTGAAAATACAGTATTATAGCATTAACTGGAATGGTGTTTGTTTAATGAAAGACAATTAGTTTGGAACACTATTTTGCAAGGGATACATCGTGGCCGAGAACTTATGGTTGTTGGAGTGATATCTACGTTTGCAATGGGTGTCGATTCACCACTAAAGTTCTGCATTCGGTTCGCGTCCGTGACAAGGTGAACGCAAGACGACTTTATATAACAAGGGTAGTTAGCTACCTGCAAACAGCCGTCATAATATTTTCTTTCGGAAAAAAACATCTACCCTCATTAATTAATTTCTAAAACAGACAGTGACCATATAACTGAAATATTGTTGAAATAAAAACGTAGATAACCAATTTTGTGAGCACGACATGTTTCAGGAATAACCTTCAACAGGTAGACTCAAAGTCGAAATTGCCAATTGAAAGTGGTGTTAAACACCAATAGCCTACCATAATTATCAAGAATATTTATAGTTTATGAGAGTTTATGAGACAGTGAAAGTGTTTTGTAGATCATTGTTTGTCATCAGGTACCACGAATGCATTATTAGCTCCATTACTCAATAACACTGAAGTTTATTTGACCACCATTATTAGTAATAAAAATAAAAATCAATTGCTTGATAAGATGAATTAATGTTTGTATGAAATATTACTTACGTTTACAGTTATACGAAACTTGTAATGAGGCCTGTCCATCAGCCCCACATATACTTCCGACGTTGCTATTGGTAACATCAAACCTACATGTTGTATGACCATGGCACAAATTTTGGATACCATATTTATCACCATGACTACAGGTGCTGTAGTTATAAAGAACAGAGGATATTTGTATAGTTTCATTATATTCTCCTGTACAATTCAATATGGCTTTGTCTCCTTCTAAATATTGCATTGTGAATGGATCTGAAAATATAAAGGAAAAACAATAATCTAAATGTGTGAGTGGTTCCTGTATAGCACCAAAGGAGGGATATTTCAGCTATATNTGTTTGTTGTGTGTTAGCGCAGAAGAAGAAACTATCAATCAATTGCATAGTCTTTTGGTTGACACCACCATAAACCATCTTAAAATCTCATTAAGCACAGATAACATCACGTAAATATGTGACTGGTGTTTGGAGATTAAGACATAGTCTTCTGATATGTAAAAGACAAATAACAACAGCTGATTGTTTACCAGTTGACTACTTTGGGAACCAGTAATAGATAACACAGTTGCGAACCAAACAGTCTTTGCACAGAAGCAGAAACTATCTGATGATAGGAAAATGACAGTTCAGCCCCAGGAGCCAAGGATCCTGTGACGTCATAGTGCATGATGCACATATTATGTAAATGTAATTGCACTATGCATATCAATAAGGAAAGTGCATATCGATTTTGTAAAACGGTAACATGGACATTCGTTGCATAATGCATATTTAAACGCATGCTTTGATTTCTAATATGTAACGGTAAATGGTATCGGATAAATGATCTCAGGTAAAATAATGCATATCTAAATGCATGCTTTGATTTCTAATATGTAACGGTAAATGCCGTCTGATAAATGATCTCAGGTAAAATCTTGTCGTCTGCTAATATTTATTTAAATCGGTAGATTTGTATGGCTGTCCAGTACAATACGCATAATGTATTTATTCCTAAAGGCAATTTGTATATAATTATTCCTACAAAAATGCATGTAACCAAATCTGTTTGGCTTTAATTAGTAATAAGACGTATACATTAAGTAAGATATTTAGTTGTGATAATGGAATATGCACATTTGCTGCATAATGATGCATCGGCTCATTTAAGCATACATCATTTCGGTATTAAATTAACGCCTAATGCTATCGTTTATATTATCTTCGACACAATGTTCTGGTCACGAATCGGCTTACCCTGATGACAGAGTCAACTATCCAATACAAAGTATCCTACTCTACATAGCTAAGGTGGAATGTAAGTTTGTACACTGCGATTAGTGAACAAAAGCTTGAAAGGCGATTTGTTAAATATGTGATGTATCATCCCAAACTCACATTATTTGCTTTATTGTGCTATCCCATTCCTTTGTTTATACCAACACTTTAAATATTATTAAGTTACGAATCTTGTAATAAGGCAAACTATTGTTATCAATTTGATATTGTAGTAATGGTGGTTCAGACAGGTGGGAATCTAAATATATTTGTCTTGTGGGAAATTCTTCTGTGACAAACGTGTTCAAGCGTGCTTGTTTAGATATGATGAAATACAATGAAAAGTATTTTAAATTTCGTGTCATCTGCTTCAGTGTCATTGATTTTCTCTTATCTGTTTAAATTGTTTATTCAACGAATGGTATGATGTTCAGATTGTCATTATCGTTTTATTCATTTCACCCCAAGACACTGAACTGAGCGGATCGCAAGAAGGATTAAGCTGAAAATGGACAATTAATTTGAACATCTACAGAAAATAGCAGATATAATGTATGTATGTATGTTTCTCAACTATAAATATGATTTTACTTATTAAAATCCTACTTTTTCATATTTTTTTTCTTAATTTGTCATGTTAATTTCTTCTTACTACGTAACGGTAGTCATGTATAAACATATTAAATACTATATGTAAACTGTAAGATGGTTCCCTATAAACCTGTGCTTAATTAGAATGTAATGAGAAGTGGTTTTTAAATTATAGTTTACTCAAGTAGTATTTATTATCTTTCTATTATTTGCTTTAATATAATGATTTCTTTTAGTTATTTAAAGTGAAGTGTGTTTTAGGATTGCCGCTTTATTCATCTTACACATAAAACAGTATGAATCTTTAATCGACATTAAAATGGACAATGATCGCCTAGAAACAAAATAGCAGATAAATATATGACTTCTCCTGAGAGACATACCTATCCGTATAGATAGTTTAATTTGGTTGAATTCTAAATGAATTTGTAACCTTGTTACGTTTATTAAGGTAGATTTTACCAAATCCCCACGGACAAGTTAATGATTTAGCTTTAAGACTTAACGTAATTTCAATTTTATTGAAGTGGTTTGATAAAGATTTCTGTATAATACATAGATTTACAGCTAAATGTCAATGCAAACTTCTATTTATTTCAGTGTACACCATAAACATGTACAGAATGTAACAGATAATTCGGAAGGAAGTCTAATTTATTAAGACACCAACGAACTCTCCATTCAAACAGACAATGATCTTGTAGAAGGTGCCAGGTCACTATTTAATCGTGTAGACAATTTAAATCTACATATTAAAACCTGTGCGAAAGATCATGTTGAGGTAAATCCTTTAAGAGATTTAACAAGCCAACTCAACGTGTCAAAAGGAGAGAACACAAATCAATCTCGTAAGCGTACAGCAAATAACCCGGATGATGAACCTAAACCCAAACAGGCAAAGCTAAATAATGCCGGTGTTTGCAACTGGTGTGGTCACCAAAAAGAGATGTTACTAGGTAAAAGATTTTGCCAGAATTGTAATGAAAATGGAAGAGAATGTAGATGGTGCCTTCGTCCTCTTCCATTAATATGCTATGGGAAAAGAAATGACGTTTGTGACTCATGTGTGCGAAGAAGGGAAAGCTAAACGAAGCGAAACTATGTACGCAGAGCCTACGTCTAGGAGTCAAATTACGACTTTGACAAATGGTGCTAACATTGAAGAAGAAACTGCCACAGTGTTTAGAAAACTAAACAACGACTTTCAGAATTTTGAAACAGACGGGAGCGGATGGAGCATTGACAAAATCATCAAAATGGAAGTCACCACAGTAGAATATGTTCCATTGACTGGCAGCAGCTATGTACAATTTACCAATAAAATAATGTCCAAACAAGCCGTGTTGAATATTGTTAATGATGACCAAACGTTTTTATTTGGTGTATACTAGCTGCTGTAAGCCCCGT
Organism: Gigantidas platifrons; assembly: GCA_002080005.1. Classification (NCBI taxonomy): domain Eukaryota; kingdom Metazoa; phylum Mollusca; class Bivalvia; order Mytilida; family Modiolidae; genus Gigantidas; species Gigantidas platifrons. Next base: position 139,793 of record MJUT01048090.1, on the reverse strand, counting down.
AAAAAGTGAGCTTGCTAATCGTGTAGCACACTATGTAGAATATGAATCATCATTAAATGTCAGAAACATTCCAATGCCAATGACTCTGGGCGATGTACCTAGATTTGAGAAAAAAAATCAACTATCTGTCAATGTGTTTGGTCTCGAAAAAGATGATGTTTTCCCGCTTTACATTACAGACAGTCGATACGACAAGCATGTCAATTTACTTTTGATATGGAATGGAAAAAAACGTCATTATTGTCTTATTAAAAACATGAGTCGATTGTTAGGTGACAGAACAAAGAACGATGGCATGACACATTACTGCAACTATTGTTTACACGCTTTCAGCAAGGAGGAGAAATTCCTTAATCACGTTGATGATTGCAACGTCATGGACCACAGGAAATAACATTCCCACAGAAAGAAGAGGAAAATGGATTCAATTTAGGTCAATTAATGAACAGTTGAAGGTTCCATTTATCATTTATGCAGATTTTGAATGCTTAACCCGTCCCATATCCACAACTGACAATGAGTCAACTACAACAAAACGTTACCAGAAACATGATCCGTCTTGATTTTGCTATGTGGTTAAGTGTGCAACGATGAATTGGCGATGCCTGCTAAAGTATATCGTGGACCAAACGCAATTCACACATTCTTCGACTGGTTAGTAGAGGAAGACAAAACAAATTCCTAAATATTAGACCACGATCCCATGAAGCTCAGCCAGCCAGAAGAAGAGGCTTTTCACAAAGCTGTCAAATGCCATATATGTTTGCAAGCGCTTGGTGCAGACCGTGTTAGAGATCACGATCATTTAACGGGTGCATACAGAGGGGCAGCACACTCTGAATGTAATCTTTAATTACAGTTTCGAAAAGCGAAGACTTCAAGCTCCAGTTATTCACGGTATTTCATGCCAGTCATCTTCCACAACCTTTCCGGATACGATTTACATTTAATGATGTCGTCTGTATGGAAATTGAAGGACCGGAAGTTGTCATGTATACTTCACCATATGGAAAATTATGTGTCGTTCACCCTGGATAACATACGATTTATTGATTCACATCATTTCATGAATGCCCCACTTTCAACATTAGTGAAAAATCTATCGGAAATGGGTGACGACGAGCGTTTTTATTGCAAAGAAACCAGCTTAAGTTTGGTTTTCCGGTTGAGAAACTGGTTAGAAACTGGTTTGAAACTAGTTCACTGGTTTGTCTTTTGTAATAAATAGGTGGTTTTATGCATATAAATAAAAATGAGCTGACTTGTATGTGATCAATATTTTAATGCAATATACAATGTATATATGAACGAGTATACAGTTTTTTTCTTCAAAATAGCATTACAATCAGTTACATTTTTTAAACTTATTAAAGTTTCATGCAAGCGTCAGACAAATTTGCAATACAGCAATCTTTTATATGTCGTGGTCTTTGTGTTCAGTGAATTCAGTTAATATTATAATTGATCGTGTTGTTGCAATTAGTGGAACTGATGACCATCACTGTTTTAAATTTCCTTTAAGAGTTGATCGTTCGCTTTGTTGATATTGGTGGAATTTATTACCACCACTGTTAATTTAAGCTTTCTTTCAAGAGGTGATAATTCGTTTTATTGATATTGATGGCTTTGTTGACCATCATTGTTTAAACTTTCCTTTTAGAGGTGATTAATTGTTTGTTGATATTGGTGAATTGTTGACCATCACTGTTTAAGCTTTCGTTTTAGAGGTGATACTTCGTTTTGTTGATAATGGTGGAATTGTTAACCATCACTGTTTAAACTTGCTTTTTAGAGGTGATAATTTTTTGTTGATATTGAAGGAATTGTTGACCACCACTCCTTAGAGTTGATTATTTGTTCTGTTGCATCAATATCATCGGCCACCAATATCCTTTATTATACATGTACTAGTAATTGAAATAAAATAGAAAAAAAGGCCACACTGTCAGAAAAGTTCAAATCATAGAAATAGAGATAAATTCAAACACACACATACTTTCCTGCTCTGGTATAGGCATTTCAATAAAACGAGACGGGCTTAAGCTAGTTTTATTTGCTAACACCTTCAACCCGTGTGACATTATCTCGTCATGCAAGTGTTTTATATTTTTTCTTAATTGTGTTTTAGAGGGACCACCACAATTTAGTCTGACTCCTGACAGCGTAACTATTGGATACCGTAAAAGTGTCAATAGCAGAGTAATGAATGTTCAGATAACAGATTTTGGAGATTTCATTCACAAAATAGAGGTAGACTATGTCAACGAATAATTCTACTTTGATACTCGTTTACGTACGTATTGAGAGTATGTATTGCAATAACATGGAAAATATAAAATAACCACACTGTCTGAACAATTTCAAAATTCATTCGCAACATCATGGAAACAGGCTAGATCGACTATCCTAATACAAATATACACAACCACTCACTTTCGGTTTGGTTTATGGTATATGATATTTAGTGACACTTTCAACAATATGTCAGTGATATCGTGGCTGACAGTTTTATTAGTGGAGGAAACCGAAGTATCCGCAGAAAACCACATACCTCCTGTAAGTCAAACTTTATCACATAATCATGCATCTCCTCACTCACTCTCGGACTTGATACAGGCATATCAATAATAAGTTTTAAATGTTAAGATAAATAGGTCACAGATTCAGACATTTAATCTAATGCAAATATGATGTTACTGTAAATCATCAGCTCATTTCTATCGAACATAAAACGATAAACTGTTCAGATGTATGGAACATGCACGTTTGAACCCATAATCTAAGGCCTAATGTGTGGCCGGTATTAGCATGTACATGGAAGTAATGCATGAAATGGAGAACAAAAAATATAGCACACTGTCGGACCACTTAAAATCCGAGACATAATCTATATCACTTACTTTGACGTAAGATGAAACATATCCATCGCCACGATATAGCTGAATATTGTAGAAAGTGGCATTAAACACCATAACCCTAGATTGACTAAATTGAATTAATTACAGGAAGTATCTTTGTAAAGAAATTGATGCCACATTCAACAGGACAGAAGATAACAAGACATAATTATGTATTGTCAGTACAAGATTGGTGCTATAATACAGCTACTCTGAACGTTACAGTGACGGAAATATTGTATGAATCAGGGATATACTGAGGCTCACGGGGGTCACGGGGGTCATTGATGACGAAATGCGTCGTGCGCACTAAATTTAATGTTTAAGTGTTTATTACTATCACTGGGTCGATGCATCTGCTGATTGTATACTCTTTGTCTCCGTGTGTATCATCCGCACAGTAATCAATGCTTTCTTATTTCTCGTTGATGTGAACAAGGTCAATATATCATATATTTTGAAAATGAAGTACAGCAATTCCTTTTATATACTGTTGATTCTAAAGACGGAATTAATTTACCGTGCATGAAGGGAAGAAATGAACGAGCCATTATTTTACGTGGTAATAGAATACTTGATATACACCATCTCGTCCTTTCCCAATCCATGGGTTGTCATCAAATTTTTAGCAACAGTAACACGAGAGGTACCACTAGTAGAGAAGGAATTACTATTCCTTTTGGAGAAATTGTGTTCATCAGCGGAATCTGTGACGTTCGTCTTGTTGACTTTGAATTATTATTCGACATGGTTTCTCTTTAAGATGATGTTCGTGTCATTTAAAAGAAACATGATATGAGCTGCTAGTGGAACAAGAACTGCTAACTTTTTCGCAGCACCTAAGTTCACCCCAGATGTTTAGTGGGGTTCTTGTTCCTAGGTCCTCAGTGTTATGTTGTAGACAATTGACCGTTTTCATTTGGCCATTGTATGACGGCTTCAGATTAAACATTTGGTATCTTCAATCTTTTTCTTAATTTGATCAACAGCTAAGAAGAGTGAAATAATACACACAGATCCGAGATATTGCACACTATAAATCTGGGCTGTAGTTGTATTACTCTTAGAAAACCCGTGTAATAATCAACGACCTAGATGTGATATGGCTTCATGTTACACATCATTTATACCACGGTTTTACTAGTTAAAGGTTAAACTCGGAAAACTGTCGTGTAAATATTACATATTTCCTTGATTAAACTACTAAGATTTATACACATTTAAATGTTGTCAACCTGATGAAATATTTTTCTTTTTTTTCGTTTTTTTCCCCTTTATTTAGCTGTTTGTATATTTGTATGAATCAACATAGAAACATACATTGTTCTGAGGGTTGTTCTGAAGAAATGAACAATACGGTAAAACAAACTACAATGCGCTGTACACAACAATGTACGAACTTTCTACTTCTCAACATCTCCTTCATTATCAAATAGAAATATATTTGTATTCTAAATACCCACTTTTACTTCTGTTTCTACCTATTACTGAGCACTTTCAACAAGCTAAAGATTATGTCAGCGGTCATCTAAAGGTAATGTCTGAGGTCATCTAATCACGAAGTGTTTGACATGTGATCATTATCGTTGTATCCTCCTATGATACATGGCCTCCCAGACATATTGAGAATCAACCCCATTAATATCAATCCTAATCGTACCACGTTCACTGTGTTCGATCCATTAGACAACGTGACATGTATGATCAACAAGACATCACCACATACTGACATGTTCATCTTATCTCTACACGGTAACGGTAAGTGTGTCATGTTGCCTTCGAATAGCAACAATCAATATAATTAAGAAAGATTTGAAGTTACCAACAGGGTAAGCAGAAGCCGTCAGAAGGACAGGCAACACAATGGTCAAATGAAAAAGGACAAAAGGACAAACAATGATATACAAAACACTACATTGAAAGCAAATCCACTAAAAACCTGGAGTGAGCTCAGATGACCAGGGAGGGTAGGCAATTTCTTTGCCAATAATGGCAATTCCATCAACATAAGCAATGTCAACTATCAGGTTTCACCTCTGTTCACTGATCATATTTGTAAAATACGACAAATGACGTTGGTAATCCAGGTCATGGCTGATACCTGGAACATAAATATCTCGAGAATAATGGGATACCAGTTCTCTATGTCTTTGAATAATTTGGTTAAACTATCATTGAAACCCACGAATATTGGTATACCGAGAATAATAATAAATGCACAGTATATAATAGTTTAACACATCTTTTGTGCTATTTTATTAAGACTCTTGCTTACTGTCAGCTATTGCGCCTACGAACAACACACTTTTCTATTGACATCAGCAGAAACCGTCTTGCTAACGCAGTTATCGATGTGTGATACCAAGCCAGGACAGTGAGCAAGCATGTGTATGTGTGGTACGGGTAGCCATTTTGCCTCTGTTTCAATGAGTTTTCAATGATATTTTGGAATTGTTCCGACACTGTGGTATGTTTGCTTTCATTATGTTACTTTTACTTTAATTTTCAGATGCCTCTCTGATTTTGTCTGAAAATTCAAGTATTGACTTAAACACAACTTCTGAATATGTAATTAAAATATCTTGTACCGATGGAACAGACACCACATTCTTTAACTTGACTCCTTTTTACAACGAAGGATCCCGCTGTCACGGCCAATCCCGACACAGAGTCAGATTCGACACCAATTATAATCGGCACTTCCATCGGTGGATTGTTTATAATCGTAATTGTGGTAATTATAGTTGTTGTTGTTAGGAAAAGGCAACACAAACATAATGACGAAAGCAGGATATACGAGACAACACTACCATTATCTAATATAGATGGTAGCGATGGCCACCGGTACGAATCAGTATTCCAGACTGGAAGGAGTTGATGCGATCGGTGGTGAACATTTATTTTTGTAACCCTAAAGATTGAACTGGTACGGGGCTCTTCGCTACCAACAACAATAGGACAAAATCTTAAAAAGGTGGGAGAATGGTCATTGCCACCCTTTTAAAGGCCCTATGCCAAAATGGCGGAGAACGGGGTGATAGGATAGATGCCTTACAAATAGGCCATGCAGTGAGTTCAATCTCAAATAAAATATATCCAAGGACCAAAGCATTGACTAACGCATAAAAAGATTACAATTACAAGCAAATGTTGTGATTAGTTAATTCTACTACATTCCTTATCGAATATACATTATATTCAAACGGTGCTAACCTAACAAATGCCCAAATCCAATCAGGTTCTGCAAAATAAATACTGAATGGAAAACTTTTGTAGAAGCGAAGTAATAGCTATATGGCTTTGGGGAGGACCAAGGATATCATCAGGAAAAATTACTCGGGATAAACCATAATAAATACATTTACCTCGACATGACCCGTGTGAATACTTATACTGAACCGTCTACAAATAATCCTTCCACTATAGATATAGTAAATGAGAAAAAAATACCAGGTCTGTCGCTCCTAGCAATTCAATTGAATAACCAAAATATAAACATGTTCAAACTAGAAAACAGAAATATCCAGTAAGAAGAGTTTAAATATACCAAAGGGAGTAATCATAATCCGTATATCGAAGAAGAACAGACAACAGACTGGCCAAAATATACCAAAGGGAGTAATCAAAATCCGTATACCGAAGAAGAACAGATAACAGACTGGCCAAAATATACCAAAGGGAGTAATCAAAATCCGTAGATCGAAGAAGAACAGATAACAGACTGGCCAAAATATACCAAAGGGAGTAATCAAAATCCGTATATCGAAGAAGAATAGATAACAGACTGGCCAAAATATAACAAAGGGAGTAATCAAAATCCGTAGATCGAAGAAGAACAGATAACAGACTGGCCAAAATATACCAAAGGGGTTAATCAGAATCCGTATATCGAAGAAGAACAGACGACATAATGGCCAAAATATACCAAAGGGGTTAATCAGAATCCGTATATCGAAGAAGAACAGACAACATAATGGCCAAAATATACCAAAGAGAGTAATCAAAATCCGTAGATCGAAGAAGAACAGACAACATAATGGCCAAAATATACCAAAGGGGTTAATCAGAATCCGTATATCGAAGAAGAACAGATAACAGACTGGCCAAAAGATACCAAAGGGGGTAATTATAATCCGTATATCGAAGAAGAACAGAAAACACAAAAGCCAAAAGAAAAAGTAGAAAAGGACAAGAAACTATCTACAAAATATATATACAAAACTAAAGATCGAGTTACACGAGCCCCATTAAATACGGGAACTGAAGCACTGGTTGTTGGTTAACGAAAAAAAATCAGCAGAAATGTACACAAACACATATCAGTTGTACTAACTATGAACCAGGGTTTGAGCACATCTTTGGTTCATTCGTCATTGCATAGTTAGGATAAAGAGGTGCTTCAAAAAAGCAGCTTCAATTAAAAATTCAGATATCCGATTTGCCTTAGGTAGTAACTGTGGAAATATTAAGTCGTAGATTGACAAAGGACTCCAGGCAATAATTAGATTCTGTCGAGCTTAACGAGTCCATACAGTTAGTGATTCAGGCGCTGCAAGCCCCAATAATTTGTTTTAATTTGATCAATTAAAGGGATATTGTGACCATATGAAATAGGTATTAGACGATATTCTAAGCTAGATCAGTAGTGAATACTTCAACTCATTCTATCACTAAAACTGTTTTATTTTAATAACAAACACTCGAGGATAATGGAACTTGTAACTTAAGCTTCATTAGTTTCATAGTAAATCCGCCACTGGATGCAATACATACCATATGATAACAATTGATATATGGATGTGAGCTTAGTAGTCAAAACGAAAGTAGGAAATGGTGAAGAACAACACGTGAGAAGTCAGTAAATATCAAACAACATGAAAATAAATCGATATCTCTTTCGTGTATTTACTTTTTTGAAATGTTTTGTAAACACCAACGCATTGCATAGATTATGATTAGTAAATGAATTAAAGATTAAATTTAAACAATTGCACAGAAATCAACAACTTCAGTTGCTATAGAGTTTTACTACAGGACAGCAAAATATGGATAAGGTATAGGGAACGACCGTCTGTGTAGGGTGGGCGGGATTTTTCTAATTTATGTTGCCAAGTATCAAATAAAAAAATAATTAGCCTGAAAGATGCAAAAAAAAAATAATATTAATAATAATTTGGCTATTTGAATATGAAATATGCATTTTAACGCCACTTTCAGCAAAAGGTCAGCTTTCTTATGGCGATTTACTTAAGAGTTTGCAGATACCAAAGGGATAATAAGAATCCGTAATTCGAAGAAGAACAGACAATACAATGGCTTAAAGAAAAAAGACAAAAGGACAAACAACGGTCTACAAAACATACATATAAAACAAAAGATCGAGTAACAGGAACCACACTAACAACCGGAGTAAACTCATGTGGCACCCGTCGTGTTAATCTAGTTACAAACCCGGAGATAAGTCATGAATGAGGAAAGGACCGGGAAGTGCTTACGACTCAGATATTCCATAACGGTCAACCAAAAAAATAATATGATAATAATGAGGAATTTTGCTAAAATTTTTAAATAAAATATAAATTTTAATGCAACTTTCAACAATATATAAGTTTCTTATGACAATCTACTTTATTGGGGAGGGTAGAGGATCGTCCGTTGAAAGCTATCGTCTTAGGGTTTGAAAATACCAAAGGGTTAATAAGAATCCGTAAATAGAAGTAGAACAGAGAATACATTGGTCTAAAGAAAAAAAGACAAAAGGACAAACAACGATCTACAAAACATACATATAAAACTAAAGATCGAGTAACAGGAACCCCACTAACAATCGGGGTGAACTCATGTGGCACCCGTAGTGTTAATCTAGTTACAAACCCAGTGATAAGTCATGAATTAGGAAAGGACCGGAAAGTGTTTACGAAAAGTGATGGTGGAGACTGTTAAGCTTTCGAAGTTAAACCCTTGTTTCAGTAGCTTATTTGATAGCAGCAACCCTCTATCAAGGAAATCCTGATACTGTTAGCATAAAAGGTAGAGTCGAGAATACCTTATAAGGTACGGGAATCGATTCAGCGAATTCAAACATGCTATCGGTTGAATCAAATACGCCTTTTCGGGAATCAACTTATCGAACTCAGAAAGGTTATCGTAGATATGTACTAATTGGATAAGTATGTATATCAAACTATATGTATTATCTTTAGAGATACTGTTATCAACAGGGAAGGTCGGAATCCCATTAATCGTGTTAACAAGGACATATTTTTATCCCTGTCCCAAACCACAACCTGGATTTTCAAATTCATATGTCATAATCTTGTTTTGTGCTAAGTCAGCTAAGGTGAGAGGTCAATGTTGCATTTCTTTTTTTCCTTTTGGTATATTGCTGACCACCACTTACTAAACTTTATTTTCGTAATATCACTACGATCACACTAATAATCTGCATACCTAATTATGTGTTATGTGGTGTATGGCTTCTGGTAAAATGGGAGCTTTCCGATAGACTGTTATAATAAAGATATGTTTTATTCGGGAGTTTTTTTTATTAGACCCATCAATATCCTCATTTTCAAATGGAAACCAAACATCCAACTGATGGGTGAGGGATAGGGCTATGGTGTTTAACGGCATTTTCAACAATATTTCAGTTTTACCGTGGCGGACGGTTTTATTGGTGGAGGAAACAGGATAGCTCTGAGAAAACCACAGACCTGTCGTAGGTCAGTGACAAACTTCATCACATAACACTGTATTGAGTACACACCTCCTCGCAGTGAGCGGTATTCGAACTCACAACTTTATTGGTGATAGGCACTGATTGATTAGGTAGTTGTAAGTCCAGCTGATGGGGCAGTTCATGAATGTTTCAACAACACGTGGGTGACTGTTGGTCAATTCAGCAATTTTTCTGCGATATCATTTCGAAAACAAGTTATTTTTTGATGAAATGATGATGAGTTCCGCTTTGTACTTAACCAACCAGCCTAGTTGGATTTTTATAGTATTACATGCAGCAACCACATTGGTGGCGTAATGGTTAGGCGCGTCACCTCGAGTGCTGTACAAACCCTGGATCGTTTAATTTAACAGATATTTCGTATCGTTTGCGTTTTTCATTCGTTTCGTTTGCGTGTATCGTTCGTTCGTTTTTCGTTTTCCGTTCGTTTGCGTTTCGTGCGTGTAATTTATTCTTTCGTTTCGTGTATCGTTCGCCAGTTTAATTAGATTAATACACGAAACGAAATACGAAATAACGATACACGAAACGAACGATACACGAAAAGAAAGATACACGACACACGAAACGAACCCACGCTACGATTTCCAATTTAAAATAATTACTACAATTTCAATCTTACTATTACTAAAAAAAAAATAATTAAATTGTAAACAAAATTTTACATATACAAACATGTATTTCCTTTATTTACATGTACCAGTAATTTTGTACAATAAGGGGAAAACCTATTTAATACATGCATTGTTTTATATAATTTACTCTAGGACAAATAAACAAGAAATCATCTACATGTATGTAAACAAACACCTCTGGCAGTTTCACCTGGGAAATACATACACTGCAGGTGTGAAATGTCAACTCTTACAT